>PVLA01007467.1:0-104620 GCA_004027455.1 Hydrochoerus hydrochaeris | reverse complement strand
TTTAAATAAAATTTTAAAAATGTATAATTGCTATTGTAAAAAAAGAGGAAATAGGAAGCGCTATAAAAGATATAGCTGCATGTATGTTTAGATGTGTGGGATTGATGACCATATTTCTAGGTTCTTGTTGGATTGTTGAACAGATCTGTTTGCACTCTCACTGCTTGAGTGTCCACTTTGTGTGCTTTAATTCTGTAACTTGAATAACTATTTGTAAAAGAACAATATGTAATTTATCAACTAGTGATTTCTTACTGTTTATCTTCTTTTCTTGAAATTCTGTAATATTTCTACCTTTTTCCAAAAAAAAAAGAATATGGGGATTATCTGAAAGTAACAACACTTTGAAAAATTCAAAGTGATTTAAATAGAATACATTGCATCTGTAGATTGAATCTTCCTTTTTTAAAAAAACCTTTCTTTAGTCATTTGTACAACCCTCCCTTTTGTTTGCAATTAGAGTAGAATTTTCATAAATATAAAGAGGCTCGAGGGCTATTTAGGCGAGACAAAGACAGCTTAGAGGCAAAGGCCTATTACTTGTAATTGAAAACATTTCAAGACACAAGTACATTAGAAATGCTTCTACAAAATGTTTTTGCAGGTGAGTAAATGTCCAGGCCTTGAGTTTGGGATTCTGTTTAACATATTGTCAGGCAGGGCAGGAAACAAGGTTACTTTGGTTTTTTTTTTCTGTCAACACTTTGGGAGAAGGATGGAGAAGAACATAGTCCATCGTTTCTCCTCCTGCAGTAGGAAAGGCCCTCTCCTAAGGGGCATCGTGCTTCCACTTACAACTAGGGCTCACCATTAGTGCTGCCAGCACACGAGCTACAGTCACCCTTATCATTGCAAAGCCAGTTACAGAGGAGCAAGAGTGAAGCCATTTGCAAATGTAACTAGAACTTTGCGAAAGGTCACAGATTGTTCAATACATCTGTCTCAGGCAGACAGACAGACACACACACACACACACACACACACAGCCCCATACATACACATTGTCGCAGAACCATCTCAACATTTTCCCAAATGGCAGCTATAAATTCCCTTTGAGCCAAGTTTTTAATTAAAAGTTAGAAATTAGAAAAGCTTTTCACATGTTCCCTTTAAGATGCTGAATCCTTGGTTACTACTCTTGGAGTCCATTCTCACTGTTCCTCAGGATTTCTCTCCATCCGGATCACCTTTCAGAAAGGACGTTAACAGGCTGCAAGCAGAGACTTGGCCACCTGATCCTACGTGTGGGGTTCTAGCGTAAGGAGAACTTTTGGCTACTGTATTTTAAAGCCTCTATAAAATATGACCCACACGTGAAGTGGGAGTATATTAATTGTCAGTCAAGGAGTGTTCACAACATGAGATATAATTTAACATTCATACCAGGTCCTTTAAATGCTATCGATGTTCCCTCATACTTTAAACATTGAGGGGCTATTAAAGAGATGGGGATTAGTGCAAATCACTCACTATGTAGTGCTTTCACTGTTTTAACTAAGCAATAAAACTGTGTAATTGTACAACACTAATTGAATGCAGCTACACATAATTGTGGGTTGCCATATGTATCCTATTACCATAAAGACTGTCAGTATTTTGTAAACTACTCTTGTGATCATTGCAGATGGTTACAGTCAGAGAAGTTGTTCTCTAGGGTTTATTATATGGCTATAAAGACATCCCACAATTTGACAGACTAAATGTGTTCAATGGCAATAATTATGAAAAAAGTTCCAATTAAAAGCTGAAGGAAGGTATGACAAACCAAAAGGAGACAGAGTGAAAGGAATGTAGAGTTTTAGCCACACTAGTCTTTCTTTCCTTCTTTCTTTCTTTCTTTCTTTCTTTCTTTCTTTCTTTCTTTCTTTCAAGGGTTTTATATTTGTATCTTTCTCATTTATTTGGGGCTTTGCACTATCTGTAACTTGCTGAACAGTGGATATCTGGGCATATGCCTGACTTCCCTTGGATGAGAAATTGAGACCATTTGGAAGAGTTATTTGAAAAAATAAAACCTTTAATATATAGCCATAAAATGCAGCCGTTAGCCATAAAATAATATGAAAATTCACAGATAACCTGAACCCAGTCAAATGGTTTCTGAGATTCCCATAATTGAGAACTAAAACCTGACTAATATAACAGATGTGTTGGACCAAACCAATTCTCTGTGTTGCTACAAATTTAAGGACAGCCTTGTTGAAAAGTTGAATAACGAATCATTAGTAACCACTGAAATAGTTTTCATGGAGGAGGTCAATAGGTACTAAAAATTACTTCACCAAACAGAATTGAATAAAAGTGGTGTGAAATTGACAAAAGCATGAAAAAAGGTCAATTTACTTTTTAACATTTATGGTATCCCTTTAAAAAGACTGATTTCCCTCCAGCCATGGAATATGGTTGTTATGATGCTTTCTAAGGCAAATGGATTAAATCTTAATCTTTAAGAAATACAGCATAACAACATTTAAGCAGGGAGTTACTTTGCAAGATACACTTTATGATCACATATTTTTGAATGAGACCTTCTGGAAAAAATAAACTCTAATAAAAACACTCTATATACACATGTCAAATATTTATGATACCAAGAGTTAAGCAAAATAATGAAAACAATAAAAGTTGCGTGGAACCCAGAAAGGAATAAGCCAAAAGAGTGGTAACAATATTAAAGGAAGAAAAAAAGATCACTTCTCCAAGTATTACACTGGAGATATCTAGGAAGAGGAAGAAGTAAACAAACAGAAATTCCAGGAAACCCGATTCTTATTCTCAAATTAAAATAGTCATGAAAGTATCTAAAAAGGAGTTCATGCAGCTGCAGTATGATATACTAAACAGACATGCCAGATCCTGTTAGGAACTGCAATCTAGGATTTTGCCAAAACTGTGGGAACTCAATATCACTGCAAATTTTAAAAATTTAACTGTATTTTGTCACACAATTAATATCCAATAATGTCATTGTATAAAAGTTAGAAAACATGGATCATTATATAGAAAAGAAATAAACTCTCCCAAAATCTTGATATCCAGACATAGTCATTGTTAACAAAACAGGCTATGTATTTCCAAGAATTGTCTTTCTTTCTTTCTTTCTTTCTTTCTTTCTTTCTTTCTTTCTTTCTTTCTTTCTTTCTTTTTCTGCTCATTTCTCCTACTGGATAATAAATCCTGGTTCTTTTCCCAAGTGAATGAGCATAAATATATACAATTATTTTCAGTGGATGCTTGATATTCTATTATGTGTATGTGCCATAATAATCCCAAGACAACTGTGACTACCGCCATTTACTGAGCACCCTGGAAACACCAGACATTACGACAAGGACTTTGTGTGCTTTGACTCATTTGATCCTTCAACAATCCAATTAATTAAATACTCTTACTGACATTTCTAGAGATGGGAAAATTAAAGATCAGATATACTTCATAACATTTGCAAAGTTAAACAGCTAATAAGTCGCAGAGCCAGAAATTGAACTCAGATATCTCAGCATCTGTGATTCTAACCAGAATGTTCCATCATACTATCATGTTACTGTTTAACTAATTAGTATTCTGAGGTAAGTTGTTTTAATATATACTGAGATTCTTTTCCTGCACTAAAAAACCCCGACTAAGATGAACACCTCTATACAAACACACATCATTTTATATATATATATATATATATATATATATATATATATATATATACCTAATTTTTTTCCCTTAGCTTACATTTCTAGTACTGGAATTTCTTGGCCATAGGATATACATATTATTTAAGCCACTGAATGCCTATTATTTAGTGGACTTTTAAAAAGATTCTACTAAGTGAATGCAAAGGCAAAGGATTCCACTGATAATGACCATCCACCAATGCATGTAAGATAACTGAAAATCACAGGTCCTTGAAGAAGAAAGACCACTGTAAATGCTTGGCACATTACTGTACTAAACAATGAGAAAATGTTGTTTGCTCTCTTTTTTCTCTCCTTTCATCTGAATTCAAAGAGCAAAAATTTTTTTTCCCTACGTCCACACATACACATGAAAAGGATCATTTTAGTTGGGGATGTAGCTCAGTGGTAGAGTGATTCACTAACACATCCAACTCCCTGAGTCTGAATCCTAGCACTGCAAAAACAGGAACAAAACCAAAACTAAAGACATCCAATTTCTGCTTGAATACTTTTAATGACTACTTACCTAAGATCAGGGCCAGTTTATTTTCAAAGGGGTATAACTTAAACAATTTTGTTCTTATATTACCCTAAACCTCTCACCCGTTACAGAATCTTTTATTAATGTTTTCTCTTCAATTTTCTCTTGCTCATGGTTTTTTTTTGTCCCTTGATAATCTTGATAAGTTGCCCAAGACCGTCCTTGAATTTTCAGTCTTCCTGCCACAACCCCCCAAGTAGCAAGGACTACCGGTGTGCACCACCATGCCCAGCGTTAGTTATAGTTTATTGCTTTTAAATGTAGCATGTAAAAGCTCACTTACCTTCTGTTGGCTGCCTTTTGTATATTTGACATTCGCCACCTGTCCCATGCGGTCCATCCCTTCTCAGGGTGAGCCCTAGGTCTCTGATATGATACAGCAGGTTATAACCATACTGTGTAGTGTGAAATGAGAAAGCAAAAGGCTCCATTGATGGTGACTCTCTTGCAGTGAAAGATGTCTAGGGCACATTAATATTGTTAGCAGCCATGTCCCACTGAGACTCACACTGAACTTATGGTCAACTCATTGCCTTTTGACCTACAGTCAGGTCAAGTTTCCCCATTACTCTTTCTGCAATCATCAATAAATCAATGATGCCAAAACCACTTAGTCCGTAGAGACTTATGCTTATGTCTTGTTAAATTTCACTCTACTGATTTTGGATGACTCTGGCATTAGGTATAATACAGTTTCATCTCAAGTCACAGGCAATGACCATTAGGGAGGGCTAGTGATGGACTCATGGAGGATCACTGACTTCCTGCCTTTGGGCAATTCCCAATCCATTAATCAGCATACTCTGGTGACTTAAGTTCATAATGCAGTTGTCCTTCTGTATCTGGGGATTCCAGACTACTAAGTTTGGAAATATTTAAGAAAGAACTGTTTCTGTATTGAATATGTACAGACTTTTCTTTCTTGTAATCATTCCTTTAAAAAAGTGCAATAAGCATTTATATAATATTTACATTATATTAAGTATTACAAATCATCAAGACATCAATTAAAGTATAGGAAAGGATATACACAGGTTCTATGTACATACTGTACCATTTTACATAACAGACTTGAGCATCACCGGTTAGGGTCTCCACAGGGAGCTCTGGAGCCAATCCTCTACGGATCCTGAGGGAAGACACTATAGAGAACTGACCACAAACTGATCTGCGAGTGTTTCTGTTCATGAACTCTACTCCACTACTCATTGCCTACCAGTTATCTATGTTACCACGAAATGGATTTATTTGGGGAGTAAGAGTCTTGAGTTTAAGGAAGAAGGAAATTTGTTATCTTTTGAGCTTGGTGTTGCCTTGAATGAAAATTAAGAAGAGTTATAACACAAAATGTGAGCTGGGTGTGGTGATGCATGCCTGTAATCCCTGCACCCAGGAGGCTGAGACAGGAGTATTGCTGTGAGATAGAGGCCAGCCTGGGCTACAAAGTGAGGTGAAGACCAGCCTGAACAGCATAGTGAGACCCTGTTTCAAAAAGACCAAAACACAAAAACAAACAAATAAATGAAAAACAAAACAAACATAAAAATATATAAACTGTCCCTTGGGTTGAACAGGACAAAGTTGCTAGGTAAATATCCATGTAGTGACTTGAGGATCACGAGCTATGAGTGTCACTTTTTGGGCACCCTGGAGCAAGTACACTCAGGAAGAGTTTCCGAAAAGAAAATTTCTGAACAAAAGGGACTGATTCTCCAGGAAACTGCTTTCTCCTGCTGGGGATTTTGGGAGGGAAAAGGTTTTAAGCATACGCTTTTATACTGGAAGACTATGGCCATGTTTACGTCTGTAATCTAATAAAAAACAGTGATGTAGATTATATTTTTGCCAGTGAAGGTTAAATTTTGTAAGGAGGTGACATCTGGGTGTCTATTTTTTAAGGACTTACCCAGTTCCCTAGAAGAATCAAGGTACTGGCTGAGTTTTGTGGGCAAGAATACAAGCTTGCCATCTAGTGGTGACTCCTGTACAATGAATTCCTCTCTCTCTCTCTCTCTCTCTCTCTCTCTCTCTCTCTCTCTCTCTCTCTCTCTCTCTCTCTCTCTCTCTCTCTCTCTCTCCACCTTTCTCTTCCTCTCCCTCCCACTCCCACACGGTGCATAAGTGCTGCTGCCAAACCATGGTACTTTCTGCACTCACTGAGGTTTATACTGAGGACAGTGTGACTCCTCCCTGTAACAGATGATCTGGGAAATGGCTTAGGCTTGTCCCACAGGCTCTGTCCTCTACATTCTGTGAGGACATAACACTCATTCACTTGTGTACACCTCTCATCCATTCTGCCATTCACCTGCCACTCACCTCTACAATTCTTACACACCAGGTTCAACAAAAAGTAAAGTGAAAAGAATCACATAGTCACTGGCATGGTTAACTTGGAGGAAAAACTTCAATAATTGTACAATAATATATTTATAAGGGGTGCTTTTATTGGGTTAGTTCCCATTTTTATCTAAAATGGAGTTGCAACATTATTGTAAATCAGATCATATTTTCTTATTAAAATATTTTGACCTGACAAAGAACTTAAAATGTTCATATGATCAGTATAGATCTTTAAAGCTAAGCTACTTTTTATATTATGCTATAAGCATAATATAAAATAAAAATGCTAGAAGTTCTATATCCCCATTTACAGAAACCTATAGCTGAATTAGACGTTTATAAAAAAAATTTTTGCATTCACAAGTATTCAGCAAACACATAACTAGCAAAAAATTCTTATTAGCTATCTAACACTTTAGCAGAATTTTTCAGATCTTCAAATGAAACAGTAAAGCAAAATGTGCATTGAGGCTTTTTTATTGGGTAACTTTTCTTGTAAGTAAGCAAATGAATTCAAAATAATTTGTTTACATTAACTTTACCATAGCACTTTTAGTGTATAGCTCCCACATTTTGCTAAAAATGGTAAGTCCATGCATGGGTGAAAGCAATGCCAAAAAAAATTTTATTGTATGTAATGTTACTGTGGAACAGTTTTTTAAAGGGATAATGTTATTTTTGTTATAAGTAAAGAGAAGCAAAAAACCAAAAGGAACTAGTAGTTATGTATGTCTTTGCCTTCATAAAATGCCTTTGACTCATTCAAGGTCATGACACCAGCCAGTGGAAGAATGCAGAACTTGGCTTTGAACTTTGTCCACCTGATTTTAAGTCCTCAGAATGTCAAGGTGGACCTCCTATATGAGTGTACTCTTGTGTTTCCATGGAAAATTTAACACAGTTTCAAAGTAACAGAGATTTAATGTGCATTAGTGATGCCATTCTAATTTTGTTAAATGTATTTTTAAAATTTTATCATGTAATAGAGTTATCCCTGCAAAACTTGCCAACACCTGTCCCCCATAGTAAAAAAGTACTATAATAGAGAATAGAATTAGCAGATTTGGTAGATTTCATGTGATATTTTTAACCTTGTATTATGAAAGACTGTAATAGTTTCTGTATATATTTCAGATTCTTAAATTAGAAAAAAATGAGAAAAAGAGGGACAGAACATCTTTGACTTTTTGGATAATTCAAAGTAAGATATGTTTGAATGTGCACAGAACTTAAAAGGATCCTGCAAATTGTATCTTTAGTAAAAGTACATGGTATGTAATCATTTAAGGCATTTAGAGAAATAGATAATGCTATGATGTGGAGCAAATAAACAATGGATGCCCCAAACTGAACTGGAAACGAAAATGGGAAAAAGGAAGTGAACTTTAATTTTCAATCACTGACGTTTCAGAGCTTAGAGAAGTTATTAAACAAAGGCCCACTTGTAAGTTCGCTCTTAAGGGACAATCCTACATAATTCAGGGCATAGGAAGAATGAATGAAGTTGACAGAAAATTACTGCAGTTCAAGGAGGCAACTATGCAGAAGAGAATGTTTAGGTTGCGTACAAACAAAATTTGAGGTGCATTTAAGTCTGTCATTTGACCCCAGCTGCCTTCATTAGCCTTAGCCAGTAACTACAAATTTACTAACATATTGCAAAGAATTAACTACTTGAATGCCTATCTTTTCTTCCTGGATGTCAAGTCCATGAAGCAATGCATGCCCGCTTGTTTCCTGGCACAGGGCCTGACATGGCAAGCACTCAGTGAACTTTCCTCTAGATGTAGTATGGTGGCTTTGGAGTAGGTCAGAACCACTTTGAGATCTTTGCTTTCTTATGTTGCTACAACCTTATATAGGATATCTGCCTTCTAGGCACCCAATTTCCTTACCTGCGAAATGGGACATTCAAAGCATTTAGTCCATATTGGTGGTTGTAAGGATTAAGTAAGATAATCACGGTGAAGTACTTAGCACATGGCAGAGCCCGTAGGTGGTTCTTGATTGCAGCAGCTTTTATTTGTGCAGTAGAAGGTAAGTTTTTCATCCTCTTTTAACCTAAGCATGTATTCAGATTATACATGGGAGCTGTTTGCAATATGGATTTCTACACTCTGCCACCAGATTCCAATTTCTGATTTGATAGAGATACACAGAAGTCCAGAAATTTGTTTGCTTGTCTGTTGAAACAGTCTTGGTATGCAGTTCAGGCTGGGTTTGAACTTACTATACAGCCCAGCCTGGCCTCAAATTTATAACAATCTTCCTGCCTCAGCCCATTGGGATTATAGGCATGTAACCCATTATGCTCAGCTAGAAATTTGCATTGGTAACCAGCATCTGGGAGTAATTCTGATGGAGGGAGTCTTTGGACCACCCTTGGAGAAACTGCATCAGAGCACCTTCAATTTGCAGGTTACTAAAGACATGAGCTAACACAAATCTCATATTACACATGATGTCCAGGGATGGATAATGAAAGAAAAAAAATAACTGCATTATATTATATGCACATAGCATATACATACTATGAATATTATATATTTTACATATTTTTGTAAAATTAAAGTTCCAGCTGGAGCAGCTGGTAAAAATTCATGCTACTTCCATATTTCTGAGAGACAGCTCCCTCTAACCAGCCTCTACCTCTTTTCTTTTTTCTCAGTTGTGTCTTTAATAACAGGGCCAGGAAGGGACCCTCATCTGCTAGTGTGGAGAGCTATCAGTGTTTCTTTAGGGATATGGAAGTCAAAGCAAACTAGATAGTTTTAATGTAGGAGAAGGCTTTTTCATTATTATTTTTATGCCAAGGAGTTGGTATCTTTAAAACCCCTTGTGATTTATTTATCTTAGGTTCTGATCACATCACATCATTATGATGTAAAGCTAGGATGATTAAAAGAAGTATAAGTGGACTTTTTTTCCACCAGGAAAAACTTCATGACATAAAAATCATGTTGATGCCTCTGGTCACTATTTTTTCCTAACCTACAATGTCAACTATTTCTGAGCTCTGTTTCCGATCTTTTGCTTGGTATTTGGTACTAACTCTGGTGTTCTTTGCAGTAAACAGTGATAGATTAGCATCAATGGTTAATTTCTCAGGAGACACTGAGCTGGAAATGAGCTTTTAAGGTAAAAATGTTTAAAAGAAAGGAAAGAAAAGAAAAAGGGGATTTATAAATATCATATTGTGTCTTTAGTGTAAAATGTAAATAAGAATTATAATTGTAATAAAACCAAAATGTGTAATTGCTATTGTAAAAAAGAGAGGAAAAGAAAGTGCTCTAAGAGATATAACTGCATGTATGTTTTAGTGTGTAAAATATATGACCATATCGCTCAATTTTTGTTGGAGCTTTGAGCAGAACTGTTTGTAGTCTGACTGTTTGCATACTTACTATATACCCTTTAACTTTGTAACTTGAATGACTACATCCAGGATGACAGTATGTAATTTATAAATTACTGATTTCTTAGTGGGGCTTTTTCTCATTCTCCTTTTTCTTTCTTTCTTTTAGAATTCTGTATTATTGCTACCCTTTTTTCTGTTTTGCTTTTTTTCTTCTCTTTAAATAAAATTTTAAAAATGTATAATTGTTATTGTAAAAAAGAAGAAATAGGAAGTGCTATAAAAGATATAACTGCATGTATATTTAAGTGTGTAGGATTGATAGCCATATTTTTAAGTTCTTGTTGGACTGTTGAACAGATCTGTTTGCACTCTCACTGCTTGAGTGTCCACTTTAAGAGCTTTAATTTTGTAACTTGAACAACTATTTCTAAAAGAACAATATATAATTTATCAACTAGTGATTTCTTACTGTTTATCTTTTTTTTTTTTTTGAAATTCTGTAGTATTTCTACCCTTTTTCTGTTTTTTTCTCTTTAAATAAAAAAAAAAAGAAAGTAAAAAGGGGGAAATTTATATTCAGGCATGAGGGCTTAGAGCTCTGGGTGCCCTGCAGTTAGCATTTCTCTTACCAGCAGGTTCTCGGGCTTGATGTCCCGGTGGACGATGTTGAGGCTGTGCAGGTATTTGATGGCACTAGCCAGGTTGTACAGCATCCCACTGGCATCCCGTTCGGTGTACTTGTTAGTGGAAGTAATGGCATCAAAAAGGTCTCCGCCCTGAGAAGAGAGCAGCAGACAGAGCAACGCGTTAACACATGGGTGATGGTGCCACCCGCAGAGAGGACTGATAAACCATAGGAAAAATGAACGGATGCAGGTCTTCCCTGTCCCTCGGCTCTCCAAGGACCAAAGACTTTATGTTGATTTCTCTTCTCATTATGAAAGAATGGCAGTTCTTCCAGAGCTCGAGAAAGGAGCAGGATGAGGCCTCTCTGACAGCAGACACATGGCCACCTCCACAGCCCCCTCCTGGGAAGAATCATGGAGCTGGGTCCCCAGGCCACAGACTTCAAGAAGCCTTGGAAAGGGTAGGTCACTTTCTGGCACGTGCCACCTGCCTCATGCAACTGCTAGCTGAGGTGCAAATTCATAATCCTCTGCCGTCCTAAGGACAAACAAGTAATTCTGCACAGGGCACACAAGCTTCTGCTGCCTTATGAAGGTATTCACACACACGCACATGCACATGCACACGCACACTCCTCTGATTCTCTAGATTTAGCTGACTTGGAGTGGGTGTAGCATTTTCTTTTTCAGTAATGTGCTTCTTTGTAAGGAATGGAAAAAATGGATCAGAAGCCATCACACCAAAGATGAGAGAAAGGGAGGGATGGAGGGAGGGTAGAGAAATTTCAAAAAACTTTTCTCGAACTATTATTTATCTGAAATTTTGGTTCCCTTGTTCCTTGCTAATTACTGCTACTCCCGGAAACAAAGAATTTGGCCTCCAGCTTAGGTTACATTTATTTGAAACCCTTTCAGGGAATTCCTGTGTGATTTACTAACAATGCTCCCATTATTCTTGCATACGATGCACCAGACAGCCAAACACAATTCCTAAACATGTTCATCTGTTACTTAATAAGAGACTTAATTTTCTGTCTTAAAATAGCAAAAGCAAAATACAGTCCTCGGACGCTAACAGTGTTTAGATCTCGCTGTTGGGACTTGATCTTCTGTTGTCCTCTAAGGTCTCCATGCTGGAAACTTCTTTCCCCGTGCCTTAAGCGGTAACAATTCTCAAACTAAGCACACAGTTTTATTTTGTTTCCAAACGAACTCTTTACCTCTCAACTTTGTGTTCCTCTCAAAGGCGAGGCAACTTTTCCCATTGTCTCCTGTCACTGGGGGAGGCTGGATAGTCACATGGGTACTGGCCAGAGCCCTTGGGGTGGCACCGTGGGTGTGGATGGCTGCTTATGGGCCCACAAGGACTCCAGAATTGTCCTGCTCATGGAGGACTGGCATACTGTCGTCGCTTCTTCACTCTCTATGAACAGCCAACACATCTTACCAGTTCTGTCTTTAAAGCAGTTCTCATATACCTCCTTCTGAGCTACCGTGTCTAATTATTCAGAGCGTAGGATCCTGTGTTGCCCCCACTGTTGCCCTGTGGCATTGCCTGCTTCTTTATCCTAAGCATCCTGCACAACAACATTTACCTTCTCCTTAGTTACTGTTGCTTGCTGCCTCTCAAAAAATCACCATTCCTTCCCCATAACCTAAGGAGAGGTTCTCTGTGTTCTGCCCCCAATGTTCATTTTGAGTTGTTTAATTTTATCTGCCTTTTTTTTTTTTTTGGCAGCTCTAGGGATTGAATGCAAGGCCTTCACACTGAGCTATATCCTCAGCTCTTCTTTATATTTTATTTTGGGATAGGATCTTACTAAACTGCTAAGTTGCCCAGGCTGGATTTGAACTTGGGGTCCTCCTGCCTCAGCTTCCTAATGTGCTATGATTATAGGCGTGCTCCTTCACACCCAGCTGTTCTGCCATTTCCTGAGACAACAGGCTTTGTGCCCCAGATAGTGTAACAGACAGGGAAAATGTCCTTAAGAGTTAGCATTTTTCTTTTAGAGACAAAGTGTTTTTCTAACAACTACCCCTTGTTCTCCTTGCCTCAGAGGAGAGGGTAGAATGTGCAGATGCTGGCTCCAGGAGGTTGAAGTCCAGTTTCCAGAAAAGGAATGAGGAAAAAGCCCAAGGCGGCTGAAGGATAAAACATTTTACTATTTTACTATCTATTGTCCTATTGTATTCCCTCTCCTCTCTCTTCTTACTGTATAAGGGCCTTGCACAACCAAACACAACAATACAATTATCTGTGGCAAGTGAGGCCTTTTTGTCCCTCGGTAACAAGTTTTGAGCAAAACCTTTTTCCCCATGTTGGGGGTGCTGATGGGCCAGGGGATAAACAGACCCCAGTGGCTGGCAACAGCAGGATATTTCTGCTCTTGTATTCAAAACAGGCCAAAGTTTGTGGGCTCCAGGTCTGTCACCTTCAGGGTCCCTTCCTGCAATGCCCCTTTCACTGTTTAGTGGCAGTCTTCTTTGGCCACTGCGGGCCCTCAGCAGTGCGGCTTCCTCTCCTAGACTTCTCTTTCTAAGCTTGGGAGCAGCTTGCAGGAACATGGCTTGGAGGGCAGAATCCTTAATTACGACTGCCAGTATTTATGGAATTTCACTTAATAACTGCTGCATCACTGTTTCCCAGAACCCAGGCTTTGCTTGTTTTATAGCTTCGGACTCTCCTGGACACACTGTTGGCCATCAGCGTTTTGGAAGAAGGCCCCGGCCATATTCCTCAGGGGGGTATTCAAGTCAAGGCTGGGATTGGCCTTCTCTTCCCAAGAAAGACCCCAGATTTGGTCTTGAGGCAATTCTGAGTGACTACATCTAAGGGTATTATTTCATAGCACAACTGTGGGATCTAAGTGCTGGGCTGAAGACCCTCTGTCTTGGTCACTGAAGAGAATCACAAAGGCTGTTAAGTGCAATGGAGACCTTACTATAGTCACCCAGACCAGCATGCGATTGACAATCAGACTGATTTCCCACAAAATGTGCTATAAACACTTGAGCCTTTGCCTCTTTCATTTCTCATCTCCAAATTTAATTTAGTCACAGATCTCCAAAGCCAATCAATAGCAGCAACCTAAACAATATGAATATATTTTTATATATTCATATATATTAGAAGGAGAATATATATGGTTTGAAGCTGTTGGTATAAAAAAATAATGTCATGGCAAAAATGTTATCTTTGGTGCTAGAGAAAGTATAATTTACAAGTTTGGTAAAAAGATAATTTGATAATAAAATACCAACATGTAAATCCAAATAAATAAAATTGACCTTAGCTTGTTGGAGTAACAGTTTTATAGTTTTGCCACAAAAATACTGTCATGTTTTTTGTCCTTTTTAGCCGCAAACGACAGTAGTTTCATCAGCTTCAACCATGACCATACACTCGTATTACTACTAACAAGTGTTCCCTCTCCCAGACCAAACAGGTCATAACTTGAAGTAGGAAAAAAGAGGGAAAATATAATTAAATAAGTAACCACTAAGTTTTTAAAAAATCAGCACCTCTAAAATCAAGTAACTCTTGAAAAGAATGAGCATGTTTCTATTTAGGAATAGGATGAACACTTTTCTACATAGTGACAAATTGGTGTATTAAATGATTTTCTTGTCTTAAATCTGAAAGAAAAGAAGACCTCAGGTTACAGGGTCACCAGCTAAGCTGTAAGATTCAAGAGTGCCCTTCAAGTGCTGGACTCTGGCTGCTGGTACACAGAACTGTTCCAGAAGGGAGGACAGGGAACTTACAACACCTTACAACCAAAGTAGCAATCACTGAAGTCTTCAGGTAAGTTAGCAGACCATAAAAAAACTTTGAGAAAAAATAACTTCATAAAAATGAAACATTGTAGGTTTTTAAACTTCTAATTGCTCATAATTTGAAATGTATGGCAATAATGAGAAGAGTCAGCCATGACCAACACCTGGCTGATCTGATATTCTATGTTTTCACAGAGTAAAAAGATAATCTTATGTAACACTGAGATTACACTATTCTCTGAAAAGAAGTGGTCTATTTAAATCATTATCATTACTATAGCTGTTATTATTTTATTATGTTGGTGACTCAAAATTAAAAGCTTGTTTTTGAAAAAGTTGTTGGTACTTTTGGATATAGTTCATAGAAATATTAACAACATCCTACTACAATGATGACAAACATTGTACTGGTATTTAATGCCTTCTGTGTTACACAGATGGGTGGACATGAGGCACAGGGAAGTGTACCTTAGGTTGAGGAGCTACATAGGCCAACACAGGTCTTATGTCCTTCTAGTACAGTTTCATCATTACTCATTTTTTTTTTCAGTGCTGGGGATCAAACCTAGGGCCCGGTGCAGGCTAGGCAAGTGCTTTACCACTGAGGTACATCCCCAGTCGTGCATTAAATATTCTTAATCACTTTGCCAATACACAGAAATGACAGACTGGATACTGGTGGGAAGAAATAAAGAGAAGAGCAATATAACCTAGGAAAGTATTATGCCATATATGGAAGTTTATCTCTTTTCCAAAATACGTACCTTTACTAATTCCATGACAAGATATAGCTCAGTTGGCACATCCATCTCCTCAATCAGAAGGACAATATTGGGATGCTTCACTCTTCTTAAAATAGACACTTCATTCTGGATCATGTGCTCCTGTCCAAGAGAAAAGTTAACTCAATCAGTATATACAAAACACAGGAGAAGCTGACTCAAAGTAATGCAATTATACTGTCTGAGAATCAAGGGAGATGTATTTTGGTAAAATATAATGACATTCCGAAAGCGTACAATTGTTAAAGGGTATTGAAGGTCTCTAGATGTTTACATTCAAATGATTAGGTCATAAAAATAAGGAAAGAAAGAAAAACAAAGATAAGAAATCATTCCAACTAACTTTTATTCCAAGAGTATTTATAAAACTATATTCTAACCAGCATACAGCATTCTATTCCACCAAAATGCAGCTCTCAGGGTGAGTTTGTGTTTATTTGGAGTTGATCCCTATTTTCACCTTCAGAACCCTTTGTTTTCCATAAGAATAAACTTTATACATACTTTGCCTCGACATTTGCTTTTCTTGATGATTTTCAGAGCATACTCCCTAGCAGTTGACCTGCAAAAAGAAAATATTTTTTAAAATAAAATTTAATTTCAGATGAATTGAATCATTTTGTTAGCGGTTAATTTCTTAACCCACAGAACTCAGAGTGGCATGAGTATTTTGTGAAACACTCTTCTGTTTTTAAAACAAAGAAATATGCAAATATTTATGGGTTGGCCAAGTACAAGAACAACGAATACGCTCACATAAACAAATTTTGAGCTGTACTTGTACTAAAAACAGTGCTATTGCTACTTCCATGCTTAACTCCTCCTCCTAAGCTGTTTCTCTCTTCTTGGAAGTGAGACAGCAGGAATGAAAAGCAGATGTGAATTTCTGCCCTCCTTCTGGCCACAGTCTTCCTTGAGGTTCTCCATCCATGAGGGCAAGCACCAACCATTTTCTGAAATTTTCTCTGGGTCGTGAAGAAGAAGATACATTCTCTAGATTTCAGTTCAATGTGACAGCCTGACTGTGAGTTTTGTTAGAGAACTCAGGGATGATACACATATTTTCAAGGGGTATAGAAAAGATTACAACTATTTCAGGAGCTTCTTGGACCCTTTGGATCTTTTATAGCTGTCTCGTTTAATAGGAAAAAAAAAAGGAGGGTACAACTAAAATCCACTCACTTTCCCAAAGGCACATTCCAGTGTTAAAATCAGGTTTCTTAGTTCCTAGGGTCCATCCTTTCCTCAGCTCAAACTACAGTGGCGCCCCTTTGAGATGAGTGTGGAATGGAGGGTCCAGCCATATTGCTACCAGGAAGTACTTTTCTGAAGTGTGGCAATATTTCTAAGATGTAGTAGCGCCAAACTTTAGGAAATGGCTATTGTCAAAGAACATGACGCATATTCAGTAATCATAAAAAAAATCACTATGTCATGCGATTAAGAGATCAGGTATTAAATTGTTTCAAGGGTGTTTTAGAAACTAAAAGTGGAGGGAGAAGAAAGGAAGGAGGGAGCAAGAGAAGAGGAGAATACAAGGAAAAAAGGAGGGAAAGAGACACTGAAGGAAGGGGAACGGGGGAAAAGAAGGAAGATAAAGCATGCACAGGTACAAATTCCCTGTGATGAATGTTATCATTATGTGTATCTAAAATGTACCAATACAATTTTAAAAGCCCAGTAGGTTATATTAAACTTCATAAATAATAAAAAATAAAACTAAAACTGTGGAGGAAGAAGAAGAAGAGGAAGAGGAGCAGGAAGAGGAAGAGAAGGAGGAGGAAGAAGAATGGGTAGAATAGAACTCTTCTTCCCAGGAAAAGACCTTCTTAGGGAAAATGCAATGATTCCTAGCTCCTCCCTACCTCTGGGCTGGACTTGGAGGAACTTTAAAAGGCAGCAAGCTGACTTCATTGTTTTAGATCCCACATTGCAAAGCCTAAACCCCAACTGGTTATTAAAAACCCACAGAACCTGTGATTAGTGATCACTGGATAATTGAACATGTTTCCACTCTCATTGTATCTATATAAGACCGAAACAAAGAGGGCACTGTGGAGCCCCATTTTCTGAAACCCCTGCTGAATGTCCACCAAGAGCTATTTTTATCTCGTATCTCCAGTAAACACTTCCCCTTTAACCTCCTTGCTGTCCATGATTTCATTTTTTGACTTCATGAGACAGTAGCCAGGGTTTATTTGATGATACCTGTGTAACAAAACTACTGCACTCCTTAGGGCCTCCACACACTACAGAGGCTTGGATTATACCATGGTCCCTTTCAGGGGCCTCTTCTTAAGGCGCTGCTGAAGTCTTTGAAAGTTTGAACATTCTCAAGTGGAAAACAAAAATTTGAAGGATTTCTGGATTCTGCTTTTCATGAATCATTAAAAGATTACAAGAAAGCAATCTGAGACTAGAATCTATAAGCAATTTTCTCTCTGATTTAAAAAGTTTCATTCGATGGCAGAGGAATCCATACCTGCACTGACAGCTTTGATCCCAACAGATATTTCAGGCAGAGCCAGAAGCGGGAAGGTACTTTGTAAGGCTCAAAACTCAAAGCTGGCTTTTCCTTGTACCTCTGCAACATGGAATGTTGGATTAATAGCTTGGGCTGGTAACAAAAGGGGATTTTTCAGCTATGTGATTTCCATGTTTGCCACTTGATCCTCATTTTCCTTGTAAGAATCATGTCAAAGAACTCCAGGCAAAGGGCTGGTGTGGGATCCAGGAAGGCTGCATCCTCCTCCAGTTAGACAGACAAGAAGTAGAATTCCCAGTAAGTATATGGGTGGGTTCGCTGCCAGGAGCCCAGGCTAGCAGTCTTTGTCCCAGAGCAAGACTGCACAGCAGGGACCACAAGGTTGACTAATACCGTGTGGCTTCCCTCCCTAGTGTCTTTCATAATATGATTAAAAATTTCATTAAATTTACATAGTTTACATCAGACAATAAGCCTCATGGAGGACTAGCAAAATTAATTCCTCAAGGACAGAACTATAAAGTTATATAATAAAATCCTTAATGACTAGAAGCACAGTACATGTTTATAGGAAATTAGCCAGGCTGCGAAATGAGCCTGAAAACAGGTGTCAGGACTTAATGTAAGCCGTAAGAATACAAATGTAAGTGCTTGTTTAACTGAAAACACTTAGCCAGAAATAAACCTTATAGAATGCCTTTGCGTCCCTCCATACCCTGAACTATGAGTACTGCTGTGTCTGTGTAATTATTTGGCAAGGAGAAACAAGCATGGATCTTTGGTAAACTCAGAGATGAACAAGGCCTGCTCCTTGTCCTCAGGGGTCTACAGTTTGGTCAGTGGAGAAGAACTCCAGACACCTGGCTTGTTGATGAAAAACACAGGCCGTTGGCTTGTTTGTTCCTGAAATCATATTCTTAACCTTTCATGGAGTCCTCTATACAAAGGCAGCAGCAACAGAAAAGTTCGGCTTCCTCCTTATTTCAGGAAAATCAATTTGTAAGGTCATCTTTCTACTAAATATGAACCCAGGTTGGAACCTGAGCTACAAGAGACAAATGTCTTAAGTCTTACATATGTACTTAAAACAGTTTGGCAAAAACTGTCCTGTTGAACTTCATGCTTCTTAATCTGTGCCAGTCTTCCAACTACTGCTGCTTTACCTAGGGAGTGGAGCAGAAGGTGCTTCAACTGGGGACGGGTTACTCTGGGCTAAGGGGTTTTCCTCCTTGTAGGTTCTGTTTTGATAGTTTTTAAAATGATTATGTGGTAATGAAATTCAGCTTCCCATGCATTCCTCTCCAGAGCACTTACTGAATTTCACAGCAAACTTTTGTATAAGGCTAAGTACACAGGCTACACTTTATCTTTCTCTGTGGCCCCACAAATACTCAGGGTGGTCTAACTGCAGGAACTCTACATTTTTTGGTTAAGTTATGAAACTGTGAGAAGATGGTTGCAGTTAATAGAATCATTAGAAGACCACCTTCTAACCAAGAGGGGTTAGTAAACAGTATTCTTTGTTTACCAAGCAATCCTCATGCAGTCTCATCTCTTTCTAGGGCAGGAGGTAACTGCCAAAGGTGAAGAAGAATCAAGACATTCCAGAGAGCCTTTCAAACCTCTCTGGGATGGAATTTCTTTCTAATATGAGAAATAGTGGGCTGGCTATTAGGTGCCCAGAGTCCTCAGGCAAGAAAGAATAACAAAGAGCTAATCCACAGATGTCTATCAACTTCTTCACCTCTCAGTCCCAGTTCTCAAGGAGCTGCCTTGTTCTTGAGATTCTTAAAAAAATCTATAGATTTTCTAGGTGGATGTAACCTGTTAGTGACACTTAAATCTCTTTAGTTTCCAATGGATTAGAGCCTGCTTATACCCATTGTTAGAGTCAGAAATTATATTAAGCAATTCTTCAGGCTTATAGGTGGAGGGGAGAGAGAGAGAGAGAGAGAGAGAGAGAGAGAGAGAGAGAGAGAGAGAGAGAGAGAGAGAGAAAGAAATGAATTCCTGCAATTTTAAAGAAGTTCTGGTGCCTTATCACTAAAAATGCAAACAGTGCAAGAGGGAGGAAAGCTGAAAGCTTCCTAGGTCTCTGTCTCTGCTCATGACTGTACCATTAGTTTACATAGAGCCAAGAGAGTCACACATAAAGGTGACTCACCCCACCCTGGTGCTCTGACCTCTCATAAGTGCACTGCAGCCCTTAGTGAACCCAAAATGTTCCATGAAACAGGTACATCAAGCATTCCTCTCTTAGCTGAAGTCAGCAGCTACTACTCTCCTTAGCCCATCCTCAGGGGTCCTGAGGCCATTTGAAAAATTTCTCCTGGAGCACACAGGCAGAAATCTCAATGTATCTAGTCATAGGGCACTGCCAAAGATACCCTGGCACAAGACTACAGAAGGAAAGACCTATGTGACCTTCTTTTTGTGTCCATTGTTGTAAAAAATCTGCCTGTAATAGCATATTATTAAAAGCAGGGGAATATGCTTGCCTATATATATATATATATATATATATATATATATATATATATATATTCATCCCTCAAAATACAGCAGAATGTACCCACAAGCAATGTGTGCCACTCACAATATTTTTTAGCTTGCTTTCATTTTCTTGGCCCTCTGGAAACTATTAAAAGAATGTTTCATGATACCTCTGGGGAGACAGAGAGGGCACAGGCCATGTGCCTTGTTCAGCAGGAGCTGAATATTGACACTTTGGGAGCAATCTGCTATTAGACTCTGGAGTTTCATACAGTGAGACCTAAGATGTGAACTCACGCAACATGAATATATAATCCAACTTAGGAAGAAAAGAATGCATTCTGGATGGAGAAATAAGAAATCACTAGTGTGAGGCAGCAGGCACTGTGGCATTAAGATGCCATCCTGATTTGTGGACCAGCTAGGAGAAATACCACATGTCCACTGTGTCAGACTTAACAGATGACAAGTGTTGGCAAATAACCAGACACCCCACAGTGAAAGGCCGTAGCAATCTGCTAAAAACAGAATTTTCTGCTAAAAACCATGGAAATAAAGTTAAAAAGCATTAGATTTATAATCAGTAAAAGTATCAATGAAATATAAAATTATATATAAAAATGTATGTACACATACGTTTACACACTTACATGTATACCTTCCCATCATCTTAGGAATGGTTTTACCAAGTTGTCTTATCTGTATAGAGCTAAATGAAGTGTGTGTGTGCGTGTGTGTGTGTGATCTTGGCTCAGCTAAACCAGAGTCTGATGGGAGACTTCTCTAGGCAGTGGGATAGAGAGGTTAGCAGTGTGGGTTTGGGAGCGCGGCTCTGATTTGTGTCTTAGCTGAATAACCTTTGGTATTTAACTTGTTCAGACTTTGTTTCTACATGTCAAGGACAACAATATCAACTTTATAGGATTACTATGACAATTAAATTAAATATCATAAGTTACAAGTCTCATAGACAGTTTAGGCTCAGTAAACAGTGAATGTTTTAGAGGTAGGAGGCCGAGGAAAGCAATGGAATTTTTGTTTGTTTGTTTGTTCTTCTGTTTTTTTTACATTTGGCAATCAGTAAGACAACCAATGGCCAAAGCCCATGAGGACAATTAATGAATGAGGGAGAGAGGAGAAAGGTGACCTGGCAGCATCCAGGCAAGGGATTTTCCAGCTTCTGATGCATACCCTTCCTTCCTGGAGAGGGGATTGCTACAGGGAGCTGCTAACACTGCTGCAAACACTGTATTCTAGCCTGGCTGGCATGGTGGAGTGGAGCAAAGCTGAGGATTCACTGTATAAGGGTAGCATAATGAAGGCTCTGCTCTCACAGTTGGGGAACTTTTCCAAGTCATTGCAGGGTGGGGCAGGGAGCACATGAGTGGGCAATGATAAGACTAAGACCCCTTGTGTTACCCAAGGCCCTTCACAGACTTTCATCTCTAATGTGGCACTGATTTGTGTTTCTAAATCAATGCCTTGGAGAAGAACCAGTTCTAGCTTCTCCAGGCTAAATCTTTCTTGTCTGTCTTCTGGTCTGAGGAATCTTCTCCAAGTTGCAGCATAGAGCATAGGAATATGATTTATAAGTGGTGCTGAAGAACTGGCAGGGTCTGTCCTAATGGGAGCAAGAAGGAGGATGGGGAAACACGGATACCATAGCTTCTGATAGCCAAATGACACACTTTCCAGAAACAAAGCAAGTTCCTCTTGACTTGCCAGCACTGCCCACTCACCTCTGAGAAGAAGCTGATGGCTGACCAAGTTCCCTAAAGCAAACTGCCCAAGAACAAAAATCCAAATCTGACTGAGCTAGGATTCAAAGTCACCTTAGTCTGCGCTGTAACCTTATTAATTGCTATTTCTCCATCTAATAGTCCACAGCTATGGTCCTCCATTAGCTATCAAGAACTAATGGATAAAGTAGGGCATGGTGGCACATGCCTATAACCCCAGCACTCAGGAGGCTGAGGCAGGAGGATTGTTGCAATTTCAAGACCAGCCTGGGCTAGAAAGTGAGTTCAAGGCCAGCCTGAACTGCTTAGTAAGATCTTGTCTCAAAAAACAAAACAAAACAAAACAACAACAATGAAAAACCCAGCAGATAAATTGTTCACTCTAAAACCTTCCTTTTGGCTCACAAGGTACCTGGATCACTCATTTTAATACTTTACTGTGGTAAATACCACTTTCTTTAGAGTCATACGCATTTTAAAATCTTTAAAGATTATTATTTTATACTATATGTGTTAGAGATCAAACTCAGCAAGAATGTTCTGAGAGCTACAAAATTCTTTTCAAAAGAAGGATGGGAAGAACTTCTCAATATGATTTTTTACAACAAGATGAAAATTTACCTGAAAGAGTTGGCAAAGATTTGCTGAGTACATTAGAAAAAAAGAAATCAGTCTTTTAAAAAAATAGACTAAGAATCACTACATTTTTCAAGTGTGTTGTTAGATGGCTTTTCTTTAAGGTTTTTTCTTTTCATCTGGAGTTGAGACATTAACTTATTCCATATGTGCCATAGACTGCAAATAGAGACACAGTCTCAGAAAACAATGCCACATGTTCCCTTTAAAGCTCCACTCAAACGATATCCTCCTCACCTTTCTACACATTCTTTGACAACAGCAAAATTTCCGTCTCCTATTGTCCTTCCGACTTTGTAACGTTCTGTTATGGTGGCTGGAATCTGGAAGCCTTCCTCTGACACTTCTGAAAGAACCATTAGTATGTTTTTATTGGTAGAAAAGGGGACACAGATGTTATACAAGCAGACATTTAGAAATATCATCTAATAGACTGGAACTGATTCAGAATTAACGTCATTTTCTGTACATGAGGTGATTGCCTCCTCCTTCCCAGACTTGTATATACTCCAAAGTTTTTACGAAGAGAAGTGATAAACTAAAAGGAAATGGATGGGGTCCAATTCCACTAAGGGCAACTTTCTGCTGCAGTGAGAATTCTGAAGGGGCAGTTTCACTTTTTTACTTTTCTTTTCTTTTTTTTTTTCCTTCATGCCAATTTGATCAATAGCGTCTACTGAATACTGTGTATGGATGAATGACTTTCCTATACATGGCACAGGAGGAAAATTCAGTTCTTAAGGTTCTCCGTGCTGCTTGACATTGTAGGAGCATGAAAAATCCCTGCTGTTTGGATACATGGTTTTACTACATCCTGAAATGGAGATCTCCGTAAAATTCCTTATGAACTAAGCGTTGATTGCCACCCCTCCCCAGTATCAATGAGCACATTTTAGACAAATGTTTTCACCAGCAACCTGCATAGCAGATGTTGAGTTAAAACTTGCAGTTTCTATTATGTTTGTGAACAGAACAGTTTTGTACTTTCATTTATGTTAGAGCCAGTAACACATCACATTTTCCCCTTGAAAATGCATTTTGAAATAATTTACAAATGTCTAATAATGCTTTAAATACCAAAGGCCATAAAATGAAATAAGCCATGCTTAGGTCACATAAATATACAGGATAACCTTTAACATGTTAGGGGTGTAAAAAGCCTTTTATAGTTGGGCTCTAACATTTACATGCTTTAAAGTTATAAATCCTAGCTCTCCCCCAGGCAATCTGAATGCAAAATGCGATGGAGGCCTAGTGGGTTTTACAAATGTGCTCCTCTTCTGACCTTTCATCATAAACTCAGACTAAGCATTTCTACTTAAATGAAAACCTTAGGCAGTGAACAGGCTTTCTGGTGATTTTTGCTTATTCACATACACTCCATGTCACTGGGGAATGACATATGGAGACTAACAATTATTGGCTACCTACTATAGGATATTTATTTTGACTGTGTGATGATATTGAGTCCATACCATTCTGGTTCTAGAGTTATGGAACTTCTGGAAAATGTTGTCTAAATGTAGGGCATTTGTTCCTACTATTTCCCTGGGTATTGACACAGCCTTTTCATCTCCTTATGGGTGGCATTTTAGTCTTCCCTACAAAAAACTATCTAGGCAGTCCCCAGATCATGTGAAGGCTTGGAGCCCATGTTCTTCTCCCTTTTCCTACCAAAAAAAGAAGCCATAACACTGCCTGTGTTAAGAAGTCAGCCTGGGAATTATTGTGTCTTCTATGAGAATGGGAAAGATGATTGGGGATGTTTCAAATTCATAGCAAAATATGTGAATTTGTGAAATATCTTCTATGTGACACAATCTTAAGACTCTTTAGTACATGGGTAACCAAGTAATCATGTTTGGTTGATGGGGAGAAGTGTGACCCTATAGATTGAAATAGAAATATCTCATTTCTTCTCCCAATGGGAATATTCACTGGAGCACACTTCCAAGACACAAGGCTTGGAATTTCTTTTCCCTGACTATTGATAAAGAGTATTTTTTTAGGTTTTTGGCTAAAAAGTCTCAGCCAAAGGCTTAATTAAGGGCTATTTCATTTTGTTAGGTAAAAACACATTGGAACAAAAGAGACTTGTAGGCGTTTCAACTAAAACTCTGCAATAATTTCCAATATTGCATAGTAGCCAGGAAATAATTCTTATGCAAATCATATATCTCACTTAATGTAATTAAAAAAACTTAACTCGAAGGGTGCTTTTTTGGGAAAATAGCAAATCATAACATTTAAAGCAAATAAATGAGGCTGATTTTAATAATGGTTTGATAGTATACTTTTATATTTTTTCAAATGCTTTTTTCTAGTTGACTTAAACTTGGTAACAATCCCCAGGGAAGGCATGGGGGTGTTTTGCAATCTCCATTTTATAGAAGAAGAACTAAGAAGAGCCTTGCCCAAAAAGCATTGATAATGTGAAAAATTTAGTTCTAGAACCCAAGCGATTAAGCCACATCACAGAGAAATTCTAAAACGAATGCATTTAAGAAACAAAGAAACTTTTGCCATTTCCATCAATGAATTCTTTTTGTAAAGCTGTCTTTTAATATACTGAATTTACTCAAGCTAGAGCACATTGTAATTAGGTTGTAATTTCTGGTTGTAATTTCCCAGAGTCAGTAGCCTTTAATATATGAAATGTGAGCAAAGTTTGGGAACCCAAAGGCAGCAGTCACCCTATCTCATTTCCAAAGCAGGCAATAGCTGGCCTTCCTAGGAAATGTATACCCTCAGAGGATGAGAAATGTCTCCCAATTACACCATCTCCTTCCTCCCGTTTTCAGAGAGCAGATCCCATTACTGGTTGAAGTCATAGTCAATCCTGATTGACCTCCTTAGCTGCTTAAGTTTTTCTATTTTATCCCAGTTAAAATGTAAATCAGTCAGCCCATTCTCTGCCCACTACACAAGCTGAACCTTCTCTTCAAATACCAAGTCCCAGCTCATCACCTTCCCCAGGTCCATCATTCTCATCCATCGAGCTGCAGACTTTGGTGGATGCCAGTGAAGTAGAAGAGCCACCATGTTGAGAGCTCTGTACGGGAATAGAAACACAAAATGAAAAACAAAAAAGGAGTCAGAGTGACTGAAACTATGCAGACTATGCTCAGCCTGAAATCTTAAGAGATGGCTTCGCTCATTCCTTTGGAGGATTTGGTTTTCACACTTGAAAAAGGAGGTCCTTAGGATATTCAATTCATGTCACCTCCCTTTTCATTAAGCATTGGTAGGCTGTGTTGACTGGACCAGGCTAAACATTGTAAACATGGATGGTCCATGACTCCTTAGTCCTTTTTCTCAACATGAGCTTCCTTTAGGTCACAGTTTGGGTTGAACAGACATGAGGCATCTCACCTTAGTTGTCCACAGTCTACTGTAACAGATTGCAAATAGGGCCCTTCTGATCTTACCCAGTATTTTTTCTATTCTTATAAAAGAAAAATTATCTTCAATTTGCTTTTATGAAATATCCTAAAAACATACAGACTCTACCTTATCACAACTTTAGGGGAAAGGTAAAAGAGTGAGCTTGTTAATTTCACCTTGAGATAAAGACAAGTGATAAACAAATTACTAGTTGAAGGATAAAAGCCTAGGTCTGTGGATTACCTTGTAGTTTTGATGGACTTTGACCCAGCACCCATAAGAACAAATAGAATAACAAATGTATTAGAGATCTCAATGGACCAAACACCACCAAATATCAAATACTATGAATGGCTGGGACAGTATTTTAACAAGGAGTGTTTCCATCTCTGTCTGTTTCTTGAGAAAACAATTTTTCCCACTGCAATGCTATTACTAAATAATAAACACAGTTTGCCCTAAAATATCTTCCTTCTGTTTCCCTGGGTTTATCCACTCAGCTGGACTGATGGAAGTGGGAGGCAGTGAGGGGGCAGCAGGGTTTCAGTTGTCTGTGGAGCAGAGAGAAGGGAAAGAGCATCTGTAGTTGAACTGATAATGAAGAGGTGACAAGGAGCAAACTTAACCTAGTTTTCTTCTGCTTACCTGTTCCCCTTTAACCTTCTCCTCACTCCATGCAGCCTTAACTGTGCACAAAGTAACAGGATAGAGAGATTTTACATAGTTCATTGTACCCAACAGTCTCCTGCATAGGAAATTCAAAAATTTTATTTTTCATAAAATATACATCTATATTTGGGAAAGTACTATTTAAATCACTGTGAGGCTGTTTAAGTCAAACACTGCAGAATATGTTTCTGGATGTGACAAAGAGAGCATATTCCACTGGATGAATTCATCAACAGTGACAGTTGACATGGTTGGGATGAGAGTTAATAGCAACTTCCCTGCAGAGGATTCTTTGTATGTAGCCCTGAATGCCACACTGATTGTGTTGTGTCCCTTATGTTCCAGTGTCACCAAAATCCCCCAGAAATAAGGCTAGTGACTTAAGCTTTGTCTCCATCTTCTCTTACTCAGCCTCCCTCTGTGACTAGTAGTACATACTTGTCACATGTTAGATTAGAAAGGAGGGTTCATACACTAATCTTGAAACAAAATTTTTCTTAGGGTGACATTGTGTTCTGTGTCAAAGGAACTCTACATATGAGTTTTTAAGCCATGCTCTGATGGCTTGAAACTTTATGAATGTCTATTTGTGAAAATAGATTGGATTAAGAGGCTAAGATGAGGTATATGTAGTTTGTTGATGATTAGAGAAAATAAACATTAATATTATCACATTTGAGGGGAAGATGGGTATTTCCCAGAAAGTGAGACCCTTTATTTCCTGTATCATTGCAGACATAATGGTGCTCTAGGCAAGAAAACAGTAAGCCACTGTCTAGAATGTAGACCTCATTTTCTGAGCTCTCTGGCCCTTGAGATTCCTCTGGTAGCATCAGAAATGATGTTTAACATTGTGGACACATTATGATGGGGATGGCAGGTGCTGCCTTGTCCTGTGACATTTTTATATTTTAGAATACAAAGACACAATCTTTCATGGAGCCCCCAAGTTAATAAACTGATAGTATGTTTTCCAGAGAAGATGCTCACACTATACACTCAACTCAAAAAAAAATTGGTTTTTAAATAAGAACATGAGGTACTCAACACAGAACTCTGACCCCAAGTATAGGAAAACATCTTTTAAATTCTAACATTTTATAAATTTCTGGATATTATCCAATAAACAGCCTTATCAACCAATGAATTGCATTTTCAACAGTATCACCAAATGTCTGGTGCCCTGAATGTTTGCCATGAGGACAGCTGTGTTTACTCTGCCATATGAATGAAGTCCCTCAAGATTTTTAACCTCTGCTTTAAAAAGAAAAAGTAGAATTAACATAAGTCTCCTTATGTCTACAACTGCTTATTTTCAACTTTAACTTTGCATTTCTGAAAATGTACCCTTGGTCATGTCAAATTTCCTGCTGAGGGTCATAGAGACTAAAAGTTTCAAAAGAAAAAAAAACTTATTTATTCATAAATAGGGTATTATGATAGTAGTGCTTGTTTGGTGTATTATGCTCAAATGGAAAAAAAGGTGTTAAACATTTGGTGTTATCTTGTCTTTTTTCTCAAAAACAGAGAATGCTATATACTTTTACAAGACAGCTGATCATTCATGGACTCAAAGAACTTTAAGGACTTGCATGAACTTGAACATTATCTATTCCATCCCACTGCCATCTAAAGACCAAAACTCCACCACAGGTAGACCAGCTAGACCTTTGTCGAAACACTACCGGTAACAAAAAAAATACTACTCCCTGCAGCACCCACTTCGCCATTAACATGAGACAGAGTAGAATGATTTAGTTTTGTTGAAATTATGTCCTTTTATATATATATATATATATATATATATATATATATATATATATATATTTTTTTTTTTTTTTTTTGTACTGGGGATGGAACTCATGACCTTGCACTTGCCAGGCAGGTGCTTATGCCACTGAGCTACTGGATTTCTACTTATCATTTCTGTCTCTCATCTCTAGAGTCATTCAGTCCAGGTGTAATCCATTTTCTGCATGAGAGTGCTTCAGGCTTTTGGAACAGGTTTGCAGGTTTTACTCACTTTCCTGTGTCCACTCTTCCTGCATTTACATCCTACTTCCCCTCACTTACTCCTCTTTGGCTGCTCATCCTATGACACACCACCTAGATTCTCTCACCCGCTTGTGGGCTCTCTCCAGCTGTGAATGCCTTTCTTCAAAGCTGATGTTCAAAACTGAATGCAATTTCCTACTTGTTGTCTGACCATCCCAGGACAGGGAAAGATAGAAGTTTCTTTCTTGTGAATAAAATATTAATCTGCTTCAGGTCCATACTGGTTCATCAATGATACCACATGTTTTGACCCTTCACTGTGCTCACCAGTGTGTCTTTTTTCCATATTCTATGTTCAAGATGCTGCTGTTTTGGTCCAAGATTTCATATTTATTCATATTGTCATCTTTATTATATTCATATCCTTTCTACTTTGTATCTTTTGGATTCTGATTTTTTTCAACTAACACTTTAGTGAACTCTTTCATTTTCAGTTGAAGTCACTTTAGCAAACAATGTGGTTTTTTGAGTACGGTTGTTACTAAAATACCTCAACACTAACTCAGACTCTCCTGGAACATTTGATTATTATTCAGAAGCCTGAAGGAGTTTAAAAACAGTAAAGAGAAACTGTGTACATTCTTATTCTTTAGAAATGACCTAATAAAATTAATCAGCTTTATTTATGGTCAACAGAAGCTGAGAAGCCTATTTAAACTTCTGAATGCTTCCCAAAGAAGTAGATTTACTTATTCAGTTTTTCTGAGTAGATAAACTGTATTAGATGGTACATCTAAGGTTTTGCTGCAGTCAATTTGCTAAATACCAAAGCATCTGGAGGCACAGTACAAAACATAGTTATTTTAGAATTTAATGCAATTAGCTACTCTGAGAGATATTGTGACATTTGAAATGTCATCACCTCTAGCAAATTTAATGAGAACCATTTGGCCAGGTTGCTGACACCTGGCTGCTTTTATAGTACACCTTCATAAAAGAACTACCTTAAGTAAGAACACATCCTAAGTGTAGCTATTTAGTTTGGGATCACAGAACAGATGGAGAACATATAGTACTTTTTGAATTAAGTGAGAAAGCTAACATAACAGCTTTGACCACATTTTACCAAGATGTATATGATGACTACTTAGCTAAAAAAAAAAAAACAAAAAGCAGATCATTTAAAACGTTATGCATTACTCCTGTCACTTGTATTAATGTTGCTTAGTTGGGGTCCATGCTGCATCAAAATTTGTAAAATATTTGGTTAATACAATTAATTTCATCAAGGTTGACAAATTTCACCAGACAATGTTCATGTAGGTTGAATACTTGTACTATTTCTGCCTCATTTTTCATCATGGCATAGAGTTAGTTATTACTTTGCTTACTTACTATTGATTTGGAAAACTGAAAAGAATTTAGAAGTCAAGGAGTCAGTGTCAATTATATAAAGGTTAAGTACAAACAAT
This sequence comes from Hydrochoerus hydrochaeris, assembly GCA_004027455.1. NCBI lineage: Eukaryota > Metazoa > Chordata > Mammalia > Rodentia > Hydrochaeridae > Hydrochoerus > Hydrochoerus hydrochaeris. Next base: position 74,649 of record PVLA01007467.1, on the reverse strand, counting down.
AAATATTTAACAAACTCTAATAGTTGTCTTGATGATGATCTTGACTCGAGGCCTGCAGAAATTTTGACAATGACCTGATATAACAACATTAAATAATAATCCTGATGCAGAGTTTAAAGCCAATAGGATTCTATGTAGTATAAAAAAGTCATACATTTACAAGTGGTTGCAGAACAATTAGTTGTGGTATCAACCTGAAATGACCCCATTATTTGAAACAAGACACAAAAAGAATACCTTTTTTCAGCCAAATTCCTTTGTTTGGATTCTTCATTGTATGCTCAGCCAAATAAACTTTATGACATAGGCAGTTGTGTGCATAACTAAGAATGAATATTAAAAAATTTTAAATGAAGATTTTAAATTTCATAAAGGTTTGGTTAAATTATTTAAAAGACTAGATAACTGGCTGGGTATGGTGGTGTACACCTATAGTCCTAGAGCTTGGAAGGCTGAGGCAGGAGGATTGCAACAAGTTTGAGGTTTGCCTGGGCTACAAACTGAGTGTAAAGCCAGCCTGAACTGCATAGTGAGACCCTGCCTCAAAAAAAAAAAAAGTTAAAAAACTAGAGAACTATTTCGTAAGAAACTGAGGACAGAAAGAAATAAAAATGGAAGGGATTATGTCTATGCTAGTGAAACCATAGGAGCTAATAATTAAAAAAATAAGAACATTTATTTGTAATTTATAATCTGTTTGTTGGATCACCCAGTCTTTCAGTCTGCTTTTCAGTCACCATAACTTCATGGTCTGAACCATTTTTCTTGAAGAGGCCATATCAACGGGTAACTACAATGCCTCTATTCTAAGTTACTCTTCATGAACTCATAGTTTGGAAGGATGCCAGAAAGCCATTTCATGTATCCCTGTGGATAGAATAATTCCCTCAGTGATTTACTTCTCAAGTGGGATTCTCAACTTGAAATGAAGTGAGTTCATTATTCTTCCAGGAACCTACTACATTTTACTTAAAACTCTAGTTATATTGAAAAGGTATAAGTATAGTTTGGAATTTTATAAATTTGAATTCATTCCCTCCAGTTGTACTACTATTATTGTGGAAATTTAATAGATTTATCATGGGAATAATAAAGAGAACCAATTAGAACAAATTAATTTTAAGGTTAAAATCAAAATGTTAGATTTAAGACCAAAGTATTGAACTTTTGTAATTAATTAGATATAAAAATGTTTATATAAAATTCTCTAACTTCACCAGTAAGATTTTCTATTTTTTCTTTATACTGTATTATACATATTATACTATATAATATATATTATACTAAATATAGCATGATTTTTGTTCTAAGCCAAAGGTGAGAAATTGAGCATTTTATCATTATTTACTTAATTAATTATAATATATTTATTGAATATACTAATTTGTCCAGCGCTTTAAAAATAAATAGCTTGTATACATGCACACTGACAGGCACATATACGCATGCACATTTCCCCCTCTGCAAATTAGATGACTTCAGAAATACTTCTAAGTCCAGGAGACAGCAAGTATATTTTATAAAGACTGAGCAATTTTTTTTAACCAGTTGCCAATTTTACTGACAAATTTGCTTGCAAGGCAACCGTGAGAGGAAGGTATATGATTGATTTTAACTGCAATCAACTGAAACAGATTTCCTCACCAGATAATCATCTTATTTTGTTTTAATGTCAGTATTTTGTATTTTAGATGTCATGTGGTGCTATTCTGAAGTATCTCAAGTATCACTTGCCGATGCTAATCACAAGACTGCCATATACGTGAACACAAAGGTAATCTCTTCGCACACGCCGCCATTTCAAACCCAACCTCTATTCATCAAGCTTTCAGAAAGAAACTCACTGAACAACATAGGCAGTTTTTTTCTGTTTATTACACAGTTATTCTAAGGTAGCAAGTGTCACAAAATTAACTTCAAGAGGAATAACATGATCCAGAAGGAAACACAAGGTTCAACAATTTACAATGAAACCACAGCACAAAGAGATGAAACTCAAAACTTTGTAGTTCAAAGAAACATGCCATTAGTTCTCAGCTCTACAGAACTCTGCTGATGGCCTCAAATGATAGATTTAAAAATATATTGCTGTTTAAAGCATTCTGACACCAAATGCTCTTTTTAGAGAGAGAATGCACATCCAAGCCACTCAAACTGTAAGCAGAAAGTACAGAACCTTTTTATAAAAATTCTTATCCAAATGTCTAACATAGTGTATTTCAAAGTAAAAAGTCTTTAGAAAAAATAAACTTAATTCCTTGCATGTTGATGAGTATAACTTCCTCAAAAAACACATCACAAGACAAATAACTTCCATACTTCTTTGCCTATAAACTTTCAGGTATTTAACTTTCCTGGCTTCAAAAACATTTTGTGGCCATACATAATACAAACACCCATGTAAGGCATGCATCATTTATACTATTTTGGAATTTTATCCATCATCTTGGCTAAAATGAACCACGTATTAAAGACTTCATATATCATGCACCCTTAAAAGTTACAGCGAGGGCTTCTGACTTGCTATTTTTTCCACATGCATTACAGCACAAAATTACGAGTATTTTTTAGCTGACATATAACAAACCACATCAGGCAATTGGCATATTAAATTCATTATATCTCTAATTTTCACACTATAATTCCATGATATATCTCAATCAAATACAGTTGTCACTTACATGCACAATTAGAGATGATAGCACAGCTAATGCAAATATGCCTAAATGAGCAAATGTATACATAAATAGTAAATTCAATCAATTAGCATTTTCAAATGTGTACATATTTATGAATAAATATACACACATATAGCAAATATATTCAAAATATGTCAACAGGTTATAATAGTATCTTCAGAGTACATCAGCCTTATAGGTTATCTGGCTTTGTTATAAAACTTTCTACAAGTAAAGTACACTTTGGATTTTCTTCTGTTTATGTTTCAGGATAACACTTGGCTACTCACAAATTTATAAACCACTGTTTCACTTTTTAGTGAATATTAACTCACAATCACTACTGTTATTAATACACACAACAGGCAAACATCAGTTGCAGCATTCAGTCTTTTTACAGATTGAACACTGAGTTGTCAACATGAACATTAATATGCACTTGTATGTAACAGTTGACACAATATTGGATTTGTCTGTATTTCAATTTTTGCTTATCTATTTAAATTTTTGAAGGTAAAACAGTATACTTAAGTATATGGAGCCTTTTTTTCACTTTCTTGTAATAGTTTAGCCAACTGTTTTGAACTGAAACATGCTCCAGCTAATACACAGTGATAGAGCACTTTATGATGTGAAGTTTTACGTATAATTCCACAAGAGCCAGTAACTTATAAGGGTAGGTCACAGATACTATACTGTGTTCCTCAGGGTCTATCTACATGTGCAGATACTTACATAGGCACACAGCAAGCCCTGCAAATTCACATCAACACCCACACACCTGTATAGATACATGGCCACTAGGAAAAAATTAGTCTAACAGTAAAGTACATGAATTTACTTTTTAGGAATATTCTATATTTTCATTCACTTTTATAAAGGAATGTGGCTTTTAGACTCATTTATAAGTGGAAAAAGAAAAAGCCCAACCATATTCAGACCTGTAGTGGATGCAACCCAAATATTCCCATTGTAACACAGGGAACACACATAGTATATTAATGCTGGGTCATATGATTTTAGAAATTGCTATTTAGTTTGGAAGTATTTCAGTGGGCTAATATATGCATGCAGGGATATGTATGAGTGAATAGACCTGAGCCATCTTAAAAAATCAATGGAAGTACAGGAACCCCGTAGATCACTCTATGCTCCCTCTCAATTGATCAGGCAAGACAAGAACATCCCTCTTGGTTTTTATAACCACTGTCATTTGCACTCATACCGAACTGCATACTTTATATGTTACTAGGTTTTACATTTCTAAAATGCTAAAAGCAGGAAATATTTCTATTATCTTTTTATTTTATGCTTAAGGGAAAAAAGTGAGAGCAAATACAAAAAATGCTTAATTATAGCACAACTATCAGAGCTCATTTAAAGATTTCCAAAAGGACGAACATGCATAGCTTTTGCTGTAGTGATCTCTTGCTCAGTCGATCCATTTTAAAATTCAGTGTCTAATTTGGTAAAAAGAATTCTGTAAGTAAGGAAATTTTAAGTGCTTATAAATCACCAATTTGATTACACCAATGAACTAAAAACTTCTGCTTTGTCACTAAGGGCTTTTTCTTTCTGCTTTAGTATAATAGAATTATGCCCTGCATAGAAAGAGATCTTGAAGTCCAAATGGTGTGTTATTTCAATCTCTGAGGGGCTTGAGTTTCAAAAATTAAATGATATATATAGCCCCTGAAAAGTCCTTTAATAAAAGTCATATGTTTAAAAGATTAAATGCTGTGGAATAGCATTTGCCTTAAAACTGCTTGAATGGAAAGTTGGCCATGATACCTATCAGCAATTAGTACAAGTCCAGTTTCTTTTTGCTATGTCTAAACAAAGCCTTGGGCTTTATATCAATTGGCAAAATCTGTCACTTATTCAGAACAAATAGCATTTATTGGACCTCTCTAAGCAGGAGTTGTCCATAAGATTGACAGAGCAGGGAAGTTAAAATTACTAGAATTTATTTTTGTTCTGGACCATCTGACCCCACCAGATATAAGTTAACTGTTCCACTGCTTTCTACGCATTTTTGACAGTTTAGTCAAATACATACTAATCTTTTGTGGACTCGACTGTATTAAGTAATGCATTTTACAAAGACATAACTAAAACAGACACCAGCACAGGCAACCTCACAGATGTTTACTGTTTCAGCTAAGGCAAAGCAGCCTTTTGATCTCAGCAGGAGCCTCTGTTCATTTCTATTGGAAACAGTTTAAAATCTGAGGTCTTGAACAGGTATTAATATGAATAGTCCTTTCAAGATGGAATGGTTCAGTTTGCAGTTCTCGAATAACCTGTCCAACAGACAGGATAATGAGACTCTAATTAATCAAGGCTAAATTCTCAAATGCTGTTAGATTGCCTGGACTTTACATTTTTTTCTTTAGATTGGAATATTTTACTCACCTGTAAAGTGAGGTGGTAACATAAGCAACTATAAACCAGATGGAAAAATTTACTTGTTGAACAATTTGCCAGAGAGATAATTCAGTAACATTTAAGGCAGTGTTTGACAACTGAATTTCTCTCCATCTCGAATCAAATGCTTTTATAATTATTTTCAAGTAAAGTTTGAAAAAAAATGCCAAGTAAAAGCCACCAAATGGCATCATACATTTTTAACTTATCACCTACTGAGATATATCAAGCCTGGAGAATATAAAAACCATGCTTTATAAGTCTGAATTTGTTAGTGTTTGAACTAGTAAAACTAAATGATCATGAGATATAGCTTAAGTATAATAGACCATACACTCTAAATTAATTTTTAACATTCATGTTTAAAAATTATTTTATGTTTAAGCAAAGCTATTTTATTTTAAAAATAGAAGACTAGAAGAGAAGAATTAGTAGGTTAATGTTTAACAATGGGTTATAACCATAGATTTACTTGGTTTAACACAAAAGCAGTTTTGCATATGAAAATTTCCAAAACACCAGAAATATTCAGGATGTATCAGAATGTAGATTTGGGACTAATTTATACAGCACCATTTGAGAGAATTTTATTTTTCAAATTGATTTTTTTTTTTTTTTTTGTCTTTTTGAGGGGTTTCACTATGCAGTTCAGGCTGGCCTTGAACTCACTCTGTAGCCCATACTGGCCTTGAACTTGCAGCGATCCTCCTATGTCAGCCTCCTGAGTGCTGATATTAGGAAACTGATTTTTTGGAAGAAATCCAGGCACCATTTTAAAAAAGATCTCTATGTTAAAAAATCCTTGCTGCAGCTTTTAAACATTTGAAAAATTACATTTATGGTTGAAGGGAAGAATTATATAATTTATGCCAATGCCAAGAACACGTTCCTTATGTTTCTATAAATTTAAACTATATTCATGCTGTTGCCTATGAAAAAATCTCTTTAAAAAATAAAATTTACGTGACAACAAAAACAAAGTTCCTAATGTCTAATGTTAGCTCCCATGAGGTGTATTATTGACATGAGGCTCTTTTTCCCTCAGTTATGTTAACTTCCAAAATTATTAGGAAGAAAAGAAATCTAATTGAATATTTTCACTATTTTACAGTAAAAGTACCTCTAAAAACCAGTTATCCAAATTTTAAAAAGAATGTAACTTTAAGAAAAAATATGTCTGCTACTACCATTTAATTCTGTTTTTCAGTAAGAACAGAAAATTTGTATCTATAGGTCTACTCACAATTAAAAAGCAAAGCTCATCTAAGGAAATCCTGACACTAAAAGGCTACACTGTTAGCATGTTCTTGTCTGCAGTACTGGGTTCATGCATGAAACTTATCCAGAGCCAGGACTCCTGCAAAAACTTCAGCAACTGAGTGAAACATCCTCCAATCTAAGCAAACGGAGGAGACAGTTTTAAACATCTTTCCTGCAAGGATGTATAAAACGCTTACATATTTATGTTTGCATGTTTTGGTCTATATTATTTCAAAATATGCAAAACTCTTTTGTGTCGTTCACTATTAGACGCTTGCTTAGGAAATGTGAAACCTTCACCCAGTCACAAACCATATACACTGCTCCACTGTGCCTTTTACACTGAGTCTCCTACTGAGTCCAAATCATCCGAGGAGAGGGGGCGGTACAGGTCCTGTAAGATGAAGGGCAGGGACATGTTCGTTTATTTGCTTTCGTGCGTGCCCTGTTGCTCTCTTAGGAGCAACTCTGAATGGCATCCTTGGTTTCTAGTATTATTAGAACTTTAAAGTCACCGACTTTGGATATGAGGCAAGAAAACAATGAAGAAACCATTTACATAGACCAAATGATGCTGACTTTACCTTAACAGCGTGAAAAATGCTGCCTGATATGCTTGTGAACTTTTGTCTGCCTTCACCCCCTGTTGAGTTAAGCCCCCTGAGGTCTGCCAAGGCCAGCTCCATTACACTGTGTCTAGAAAATCCTTTCATGAACATTTCCTTTCCATTCTTTTAGAAAAGAAATGTGCTTACCTCACAAAATAATTTCTTGGGTGCCCCAGCAGGCATTCAGCATGCTCTGGTTCCAATGTAGCAACTTAGGTTGCTGTGTTTGGGCACAGCCTAAACCCCCAAATTTTCCACCCCTGCTCTCCCAGGGCTCCTTCCTGTCCCCTGCTTCATCTTCCCTCCTGAGTTTTTCTGCTAGGAGATCTTTCTGATGGTAGCCAAGCAACCAGCTCAGATCTGCAAAGTGTCTACAGTTGGCTTTTTGTCAGTTTTCTACCTCCCACTCCTCACATCGTCTGATCAGATAATCTACAGGAGTCAGTGATGTGGGAATGTAACAAGGAGCTTCATTTAACCTGCACAACACGTTTCGTCCCGATGTCTTAAGAAATGGAACCAAAAAAGTTCACGGACAGGAAAAGAACCTCTGAGATCCAATTCTGTCACCAGTCAGATGCTTCTAGATAGCAATGTAATTAATTGTGCTTTGGGAAAATAGGGAGGTTACTTAGTACACTGCCATGAATATGTTTAGGAAGAAAAAGATCTGACATGTAGACTTAGCTGTATATGATTATTTTAAAATCTCAAAAGAAGTAACATAAAAGCAAGAACTTAGTTAAAAAAAAGATGATTGATTGATACATAAATAAACTATATATTTTCTTACTTCTAAAGAAGTCAATTTTCCAAATATTTTAAAAAGAAAAAACAGCTTGTACCCCTGCATTTTACAAAGGGGGTAAGAAGTGTTTGTGTGTGTGCCTCTGTGTGTGTGTTGGAATGGGAACAGCCAACTCATTTTTCCAGCTATGTTGCTAGGCAACAGAGGAGGAAAAAATAGAAATAGCTACTGTTTTCTAATTTGCAATAAAAAGAGTTAATTTATTCTTTGAAGGGCCTTCTTTTAGCACATGCCGTCTTTTACATATTTCAGTATTTCCTGCATAGGAATATAGCCAAGCATTTGAGAAGAATATTAACCAAATTTAAAACAGGATCATTTTTTAGGGACATCCTAGGCTCAATTTAACTGGAAGGGGTTATTTGATGAGGTTGTCGACACACCAAGATGAAAGCCCCTGCCAATAACACAGCTCCATTCACTGACATGGTACATAGATAGAGGACGTTCATCAATTCAAAGGCTTGAAAACAGAACTGCCTTTGAATATATGCAGCTAAGTTCAAAATCTTGAAACTAAACCATCTTTGAATATGCCCAGTGTCCTGCTTACAACATGTGCTTAATAAATGTTTTCACATGCTGTTAAACATTTTGTCCCCCTAAAACAAATGGGATATTCTTCTCCACTTCAAGTATAGTGCTTGTGCTGGTAATATAAATGGCAATATGAAGAGTCTGTTAGAAAACCATACCTTATGGGCATTTCCCAAGTGCTAAAAGTGTTAAATTATATAAGCCAATGACTACACAGCTGGGTGGAAATTTTCTGCCTCAGTTGGATGAAATCTTAGGGAGGCAGAGAATACAAAGGGAAATGATGGAAATTCTTACCTTGTTCTGCCAACAAAGAACATCTGAGCACAGCTTTACAACTCTAGGGTTAGAGGGGTCTCCATGATAAACACAGAGGGAGAGAAGCTGGCTCACATTTGTGGCAGGGATTCTCAAGTATTCTTAATTTAAGCTTAGCAACTAAATAAGAGATTGCTATAAATCCAGACTGGATCAAAGGATACAGAGAGATTTCTATGCTAGGCATAGTCTCCAAAGTATATACTTCAAGAAAGAGAATGTTCCTTGAAAGAGGGTCCTTTGTGTGCTGCATCTAAGGACTGACCCTATAGAGTGGAGCTTCTCAGTGTAACACTTCAAAGAAAAGAGTGCTCACATTAGCTCCTCCTCACTCAAGGATAAACTTTTAGGAGATTAAACAAATTTGGCCAACTCTTCTCTGCATAGTTTTATGATTCCTGGATTTTAAAATGCTAAGTTAGACTAACAAGAGCTTAGCAAAAACACTCAAGTGGAACTGGAATAGGGTTATTTGGGTTTTCTATCTGGAAGGAGACTTTGTTTTATTTTATTCTTCCAACTGAGACCCAGAAAGGATGACAGACTTATTTAAGACAACTCAGCCATTTAGTAGAGAATCTGGTGCCAAGTCCCAAACTTCTTCAAATAATTCAAACAAGCCCAACCTGATGTGAGGCAAATCAATAAAGACAAATAATGAAGCCTGATATCTGATATGACAGTCTCCCCTGTACCTTCTACTTTGAAAGGGCTAATGGTTCCTGCAGGCTAAAGACCTAACTTGGTCAGGATATTTGAAGAGAGGGAGCTTGGATCTTGGTTGAAGCTTAGGTTCATGCAACTTAGACGACTCACTTTAAACACACAATTAAAACAATAAAACCAAATTCGAGATTTCAGTCTTAAAGTACAGTAGCTTCCAATGAGAGCTTGCTTGTTAAACTATTTGTTGAGCACCATCATAAACTCTCCTAAAGGCATACATTCTGCTCATGTTACTTCTGAAATCACAGCCATGATTGGCCTTCCATTTCTGCCATTGTACCTTCCTACCTCCCCTTTCCAATTCTTTTTTTCTTGCTGTGGTATTACTGGAAAGAACAGAAAGTAGAGTTTTCCCACCCTGGCTGAAGAGCTAATTCTCATTCCTTTCCTAAGCATGGGAAAACTAATGCTTTTGCTAACAATGCTTACACTTTGGTCTAAAGGCTCAGCCAATTTCTCTGTTATTGCACAAGAGGCTCAAAACAAATGCAAGCAGTAATGAAAGAAAATGTGTTCACTGTGGGCTCCATTCACAGAACCACATGTTCTACATATGTACCCATCTCTTGCTCCATGGGCTCTCCACTGCTCAATCTTCCCTTCCATTAACAGCACTTTCCCTTTTCCTTAAGGAGGAGTTGATAAATGAAAATATCTAGTAAAACTTAGTACACCTAAGGAAGATTATAAACCAGTGCTAATAAACTCTGTGAATTCAAAATGAAAAAGAGGATTGTATCTAAAAGTGAATCAGCAGGTGTACATTGTTCCAAGAGTTAAGATTTGGAAAAGTGGTCAGAGCATTTAAAAGCTCTGTGTCATAGTTAAACTGCAACAAAGATAAGTGACCCAGTATTGTTTACTCCCTGCCATGGTTGGGTTTCCCACTAGAAACAAGTAGCACAATTTTCTAGCTCCTGTGTACCAAGGCACAAATACATTTCAAGTAGGTAGCGCGCTTGTTTCCTTACCCTCTGCTTCCGCAGGCTTCCTGGGCTGGTGGGTGAAGGGCTTGGCGACTTGCCCGAGCGAGGAGTGGAGAGCTGGCTACCAGGGGTTCCATTAACTAGAAACAAAAAGAATCACAAGAAAAAAAATGGCATGTTAGATTTTCATAACAATTCATCTTCTCAGAGACATAAATAGTGAGAGATGTGTATCTTGCTAAAATGTAGACACCTATGTATCTGTATGATAAAGAAAAGACTAGGAAGCAATCACCTTCATAAATTCACTGCTTTACTAATTCTGTAATAGCAGCAGATTATATAATAGCTTTAAAAATTTATCCAACTTTCTAGATGAATTTATTAATGATGATTTTATCTGTGTCACTGAAGATTTTTGGAGTGTGGTTAAAATCCTGAGACATTTTTAGTAGTATTCCTCTTTCATTCTTTATTTTAGCTGCTCAGCCCTATAGCATAGGGAAAATATCAGCACAGTTCACAAATGATATTTCAGTGACTTGATAAACTAGATCACTCTGATTTTGCAGTTAATAACTTATTTCTAGAAGTTCCTGTATCCATTTGTGTCCCATCCTTCCTCCAGTGATTCTGATGGACCGACCTCAACTAGTTCAAAGTAACTAGACACAGACAGGGAGGAATTCCTCACAGCTTGTCTTTGCTGCCTTTGAAAATAAAAGCAGATCTCTAATGGGTTGAAATCACTGGAATTCTACCAGTTTCTCAAGTTTTATACACCATTATCTAAACCAAGATAAAAGCCAGAGAACTCACCTAAGCAATTGTTTTCTCTGAGTACCAACCTCTAAGAACATATAAAACCCTTGTACAATGTGATTTTATAAAGACATATAAGGTTGACTGTATTTTACATCTAGAAATGACAATATCACAGTTCCACAGTGAGTGAAGTAGAATTAAACAGGAGACACACACATTCTGGAGGGTGCATAATAAGCAGCCCTCACAGGGGAGAGCGATAGTACATTTCACTTACCTTCTATGAGTTCTAACATGGACACAGTCTTAGTGTGTAACCTGACAAAAGCAAGAAGCAAAATCTCTTCTCAGCCCTAAGCCCAGCACCAGCGGAAATGGGAAGCAGTTGGATTAGTTAAGGATGGCTAAGGCTGCTCCAGAGCAGGCTGAATGAGATGCAGGATTCATCAGCAGATGCTTTTTCTGCGTAAGGCTGACGTCTTCCAAGCGGCAGTGGGAGGTGCGGGTTCTGTCTTAGGCTACATCAAAGGTGTCAATTAAGCCTCATGCCAACGCGGAGCCACTGCACCCACCACCCAACACACACTCACTCCGGAAGCCCCAGCCTTCTCAGTGCTTTGCACTGAATCATAATGAAGTGTCTCTGGGGGTAAGAGCCCTAGTGACTCATCGGAGAATCAAGATGACAATATCTCCTCTAAAGCCTGGCAGCTACCAGGTAATAAGGACACCCTCACTCCATGCGGGCGATAGGTCTAGTGTTTACTGATTTTTCTCACATCATGTTTTCATAAAAACTTAATGGCCCATGAAAGTGCAAAGAAAGCTCCTTGTTTTGTTATCATCTCCAAAGACCTTAAAATGTCACATACCCTACGCTGTACTAATTTGTAGTTTTGCTTTTGAAATGTATTTGGGGACCCTGTCGTAAAAAAAAAAAACAAAAACTACTGTGTGTGTGTGTGTGTGTGTGTGTGTGTGTGTGTGTTTCAGAGTGCAATGGGAAACTAAAAATAATTTGCTTGCCAGAACACAGGACTGTATTTGTTGAATGAGTTTCATGCTCCAGATTTGTCAGGCTCAACTTCCCAGCCAGTGCCCTCTGAAAGGACAGTTCAGATAAAAAGGCTACAGAACTGTGGCAGAGGCAGAATTTGTATCAAGTAACAGGAAAAGGAAGAGATGTACTGGTTGGCTGCAGAATATTTTACGAATGTAATATTTTCTTTGCTCACTTGGATTGCACTTTATGTCTCCATGAAACATTCAAAGGCTGTATAGATTGGGAAAGAATGAGTGAACTTGAAGCAAACCTACTATTAACAATTTTTTCCATAGGCTTTTTAAAAAAATGTTGTATTTCTGTGGCACTGGGCCCCACATGTACGAGGCAAGTGCACTGGGTTACACTCTCAGCCCATTAGCAATAAATATCTTTTTTTTTTGGGTACTGGGGATCAAACTCATGATCGCATGCTTGCCAGGCAGGTGCTGTGCCACTGAGCTAAATCCCCTGCCCTAAATATCTTGCTTTAAGAGGCAAAAGGAAAACAAGAGGAAGATTGTATTTAACATGCACTTTATTTTATGTGTATTTCTATATATTGAAAACTTATCTTATTAACATTAACGCTCCTTCCTGTATGTAGAATTATGTCCCCCATTTTACAGATGGGGAAACTGAGTCATAAAGATGATGCTGAGTAATTTGATAAGCAGACACTATCTAAACTAATCTATCTAAAACTTATGGTCTTACTACCACTTTCCCCTACTGCATTAGACTTCTAGCCTGCAGCGAAATCAGAAAATTAAACTAATCATTACAGTGAAGTGTTTTGATAGGGGAACACGAGTTTTATTACTGGAATTCTAACAACTAATAAGATCGAGGTTGGCCTAGATCTTATAGAAAGGGTGGATAATTGAGTTAATGATGGGGAGCTGGAAAGGATGCAATGAAAGAAAGGTGTTCCGAGCCCAGGGCTGCTTCAGAGATGGGCATGGGAGGGGTGGCCATCATGCATGAAAGGGACCTACATAAATTATGCAAAGCAGATATGTGGAGTTGTATGAGTGTGTGTGTTGGGGAGGATATGAGGCACAGGCAAATGCTGCAGAGTGTGCAGGCATTAGAATTCATGTTGAGCTTGGCTTTCATCCAAAGGGCAACGAGAATCTATTGAATGATTGGAAGTAGGAGTCATGGGATCAGCTTTGCATTTTAAAAAGCTCTCAAGAGTTCTTGCTCCATCAAGAACAGATTAGAGGGAACAATATGGGATGTCAGGTTATCCTTATAAGAGTGTCTAGTAGAAAGAACAGGATGCACTAAGGGTCCTATGGCCAGAGATGGTGATATGATTGGTCCAGGTCAGTACAGTGAGGATGCAGGTAAATGGAAATGTTCCAGAGATATTTCAGGGGTAAAAAATATAGGACTATAGGATTTAGTAATGGATTGGTTAAAGGAGATGAAAGCTAAGGGGAGCATGCATGTTTGGAAAGACAACATAGAGTTTGACACAGTGAACTGAAGCAACTTATATGACATCAATTCTGCAGTGTAGGTTGGGGTAGTTTTTCACGTTTTTGAAAAGGAAACAGATGTTTAGAGAAGTAACTTTCTCAAAGACAAATAGCTGAAAGGTAACTGAGTGAGAACTGGATCTCAGTTGTGTCTGACTCAAGAAACAGTACTCTTTGTAGGTAGAGCTGAAGGCATCTGGGTTTCTCTCTCCTCTGGGAGTCCCTGACACACCTCCTTTGTTGAAAGCCACTGTGCTTAGTGCTTCCACTTGCATCACCAGCTTTCTAGACAAATGAAACTCAAATGCTAAACAAGTCTTTTACAATCAAATATTCTTGGACACAACCCGCCTGCAAGTTGAGAATGGTCTGTCTGCCTTAGTGTCAGGCTCTGCTCTGAGTATTTCTAACCTCAAAGCATTAGCAATTTCTTAAGAAAGCATTCAGAAGTCATTACACATTTTATTGTTGAATTGTTCCTGGAGTAAATAATTTTTTTCATGGTCACTTTGACACATATATTGAATTCACTTTTATTTTATAATACCATAAGTCTCTGAGTGTCAATATGAAGGGCTTTGTTACTGATTTATTAGCACTTATTAAAATTCAACTTCAAGTGGCATTATTTTCTAGAGGCCCTTATTCAACAATTCTTTATCTTGAATGGAAAAAATTTAACTTAATCTGGTTGTTGTTAAGTAGCCAACAATAGCATGCTTAGCAATTAATTATTTCAATCTGAATTCCCTAAACTTGTTAAGAACTCACCACTGCTTTATGCTCAGTTCTGGTTTCCTTTGCTCCTATCTGTCTGGGTCCATTGTTTGCCAGTCCTGTCTTTTCTTACTCTGCTTGTTATCTCTTGTATGAGAAGTGCTAAAATTCAGGATGGATTATCTGCAGACACATGACTGTGAGGATAATTCCTACCACTCCCAGGTCATGCTTCCTGTATTTGACTCAGCAGTCATTCAACAGTGTAAAGTAGTCTTTATCCTTGGGTTTGACTTCTGAAGTTTCACTACTTAGGACCAACTGTTGTCCAAAAATATTAAATAAATGGAAAATTCCAGAAATTCATAGGTTTTAAATACCTTTACTTATAGTGTTATAACCATTCTATTCCATTACTATTTATTGTTGTCAATCTCTTAGTGTGCTTTATTTATAAATTAAACTATCGCAGGTGTGCATGTATATATGGGAAAGAGATAGATAAATACACAGGTAGATGACAGATAGAAGATGGTTTGTTACTACCTTTGATTTCAGGAATCCATGGAATGCCTTGAAATTTGTTCCTCATGGATAAGGAAGGACTGCTGTATATTGGTTACAGCATATAGCTAAATAATATTCTTTACAATGTGTCAGGCTGCACTTTTTCCTTCATCACTTTAGACAGTTAATCCTATTCTTTTTTTATTAATTGGAAACAGGAATCCAGGTATCTATATCAGCTAAACAGCACTCACTCAGTACATGCAAGATTCATACTGGTCTCTGCCCCCAGGAAACTTAAAATTGAATATGAAAACATTGGCTGGCTTTTATTAATTCATTGATGATTTTAAGTGACTTTAGCCTTATGTGTATGTAAGTCGAGCAACACTTTCATGAACCTGAAGGGTTTCTTTTCTTTATGGTTGCATTTGTAACACTCTTAGGCACCAAGTGAAAGCTGAATGTTTTCAAGTATCTCAGATAGGTCCTGAAATCAGAGAAATTCCCAAGAAAGATCATCTAATTAAGAGGTAAGCAAATTTTTTTTCATTCAAGGAATAGTTGACTGTGCTTCTGCCATACTCAGTCACTGCTAAAAACAGTGGATTGAAAAATGAAAGGAACACAAGATTATAACAATCCATGTAGAACTGCCACACATTAGAATATGACTATCACTGGGAATTAGAATGTAAATTCACAGGAAAAATCAAATGTTGCTGAAGTAAAACTACCATAAAGAAAAAGAGCATTGAAATGTGTACATAGGATATAGCTGAGGGCATTGAGTTCCTTCTGGGGAGAAGTGGGGTGTGAACAGACATCCATGTGAGTGTTTCAAAATAAAAAGATCTCTTTAAATAAGAGACCAGAGCTCACAGATGATTCATATCCCAACCTAAACCAGCTCTTTGTACTGGAATCAATGAGTTGATGGAATGTTGATCTGTCCTTCCTTTCTCTGGATGCATGGATCTAACAGCTGTTATCAAACATGACCAGAGAGAAAGGACATAAAGATAATATACAAGCCACTATTGCTTTTCCATAAAATATTCATGAAATCCATTGAAAGAAACCCCAGGCACACACCAAACCCATTTCACACAAAGTTCATCCTCTCACTATAGTATTTCTCCTAGTTTGCTAGAATAAGTTGATCTCGCTCAGGACCTCTCACCTGAAATACTGTCTGCAAACCTTTACATATGGTTAGGCATGGTTATTTTTGAAAAGCAGGGTATATGGGGCTCCACTGGACACTCACTGCTTTGCTTATAAAAAGACTTTACAAAGTATTTGTATTTAAACATTTGGTCTTATGTTCAAACCATACCTAGTTAGATGGCTTTATCAACATCTCACCAAAGTTAAAACAAAAACGAACACATTGAAAAGAAATGAGGAAGCATATATTAAGTATTAAATGGTAGAAATATGGTTGGTTTTCCTACATTTCCTTAGTAGTAATGAGGATGTGTTGTTTTATAATGAAAACAGCTGGGGATGTAACTAACTCAGTGATAGAGTACTCTCTAATGTACATTCAATCCTCAGGGGAGGGGAGAGAACTTTTATAACAGAGGGTAGTTTTATTTTACAATACAATAAAATGTTTTTAAAGAAAAAATAAATTTCATACTGAGAATCTTCAATGGTCATCATTTCTCTTCACATTGTTTTTTCTTCTTTTCTATGACATGTTTTACCTTCCATGCAGATTGTCCATTCTTTCACACATGTATAAGCTTCAATACTTCTGCTATAATAGAACATTTTGGCCTCTTCCTCTTATTCCTCCCTCTTTCTCCTCCTCCTTATCCTCCTCTTTTTCTTCTTCTTCTTCTCCCTCTCCATCCCCCATTTTTATAGTACTAAGGATTAAACCTAGGTCCTTTACACTGAGCTACTTCCCTGGTCTTTGTTTATTTCTTTATTTTGAGACAGGTCACTAAAGTGCTAAGTCATTAAATGGCCCAGGCTAGGTTTGCTGGGATTCAGGCTCAGACCACTGCATTCACCTTCATTGCTTTTTTTTTTTTTTTAATTGCAGTCACAAACAACTTTTTGGACATGAAATCCACATTGCTATTTATCTTACAACATCCTGTAATGGTCCGTAGACAACACTCCCAGAGAAGATAGTCATCTGGTTTTGACTGCTGAAATTTTTCCTTCCTGGACCAATCCTTCACTGCCAAATCCTGTGATCTCATTTCAGATGGTATTTGACTTCTTAGCAAGGAACATTTCTTGTTTCTCTCCCCATTTCCATACTTCCTGCCTTTTTTGGACTCTGTCGCTTTCATTGTTTCCTGGCCTCCTATTATTTGCTCCTAGAAACTGCAGATGAGCCAGGTGTGGTGGTGTATACCTATAATCTAAGCTACTAGGGAGGCTGAGACAGGAGGTTGGCAAGTTTGAGGCTAGTCTGGGTCACTTGGCAAGACCCCAAGTCAAAATAAAAAAGTTAAAAATAAAGGCCTGAGGCTTTAGTTCAGTGATAGAGTATTTGTCTAGTACACAACATACTGGGGTTCAATCCCCAGTACCATTTTTTAAAAATGCAAATACTCCTCAGGGATCCATTTCCATCTTCACAGATTTTTTTGGTGGCGGCACAGCAAGTAATCTTACATTTGTATTATTTAAATCATTACCTTATGTTAGGGCCTCTCAAATATATATCATCAGCTCAACCTTCCTGACTGAAACACTTATTCCTAACCACCTACTGACATTTCCAAAGCATCTCACACACTATGTGTCTAGAATAGAACTCATTCTCTGCCTCTCTTCACTGGACAAATTGGCTCTTCATCTCTGCTTCTTCCTCCTCTCATCCTGTGACCTCATACCCACTGAAACGCGTGCCTTTGTTTCTCTTTTGAAACCTTTCCATTCCTAACAGTGTTGTTTTAGTTCTGTCCTGACAGTTGTTTTGTTCTCCAGGGTAACTGCAGGGAACACACACAGTCTTGTTGGCCCCTTGTACCGAGCTACTATTTCTACTTTGGCAGTACTATTCCTAAAACTTGAATGTGATTCCAACTAGACTACAAGCAACTTTGAGGGCAAGATCTGTGGTTTAATGATCTTTGTTTCCTTAGGGTGTCATATATGCCTGGAACATGCAGATGCTCAGATGTTCTACTTAACAGTAGGAAGTTGTAAAAGTTGATGTAAGATAATTTCCCCAAAAAAAGAGTAAGTCAAGATAATGGTTCAAATTTCTGCAGGGTTTTACTTATTTATTTATGTTGAGATTCTGTTGGGGTGGACATTAGGAGGAGTTCATGGATGAAAAGACTGAGAAAGGGATTGGGCTTCATCTTCAGGAAGAAATTCTAAAAACAAGGGATGAATCACGGATCTCTTGATATTGGTGGATTTTGTTTTTAAAAATTTCCTTGGAGCCCCAAGCACAAAAGAGCCTCCATAGGTTGTATAAAGCTGAAACCTCTACACCAAAGGAATTACTGAGCCAAAGATGAATTGCTAAAAGTATTCCTTTGAAGATATTTAGTAGAAATTAAAAGAATTTGACAAATTGGATCAGTGCACTGATTAAAATTTTCATCCCTTCACCAGCTTTGATTCTTGTGTTATCTGCATATGTTGCATAAAATATCTTATATAACTGTTAAAAATGTAAAATCTGAATAGCAACAATAAAATGATTTAGGGTTTCTAGAGTGATTTCCAAGTAAACATGATGCCCAGGGAAAGAAGAATGGTGCTTCAGTCAAAGTAGCAGTTTATTAACTAAGGTACCAGCTTTTCTCTCGTTCAAATGTCCACTATGGTATCTCCAGTACCAAGTACTGATGATCAATTATGGGTTCTCAGTATACACTGAATGAATGAATGAATGAATGATTGTTTCCATGAGTATTTTGCATAAAGTCTAGACTGTACAGGAATCTCTTGAGGTTCTTAGGGGACTGGTTCTGCCACCTGCCATACCCAAATCTGCAGATGCTCAAATTCCTATATATAAAGTGGCATGATATTTGCATATAACCTACCAGTATTCTCATATATATATATTTTAAATCACCTATAGATTACTGAAATATCTAATATAGTATAAATGCCATATGAAAAAATCATTATATTATGTTGAAGGAATAATGATAAGAAAAAGAAAGTCTGTACAGGTCCTTTTTTCTGAATATTTTTGATCCATGGTTGGTTGAACTGACAGACTTAGGTTCTGTACTACTTTAGACTATAAGCTTCTGAAGGGCAAGAAAGTACACTGGTTTATGCTTGAACTGATGGGTGGAAGGCATGCAAAGGGTGTCAGTTATGTTAGCCATGGCTTCTGTAGAGAGCAAACCTAAGTAGAGGATGTCATTCTAAGAAAAGTTGGCTATGTAACTACAGGGGAATAAAAACCCTAAAACAACACCCATACATCCTTTAACAGAGCCAAAGAGAGATTAAAATTTTGAAGTAAGACTGCAGCAATGAAATTTCAAGAAAATGGTTTTCTTATACTTCTAATACTAAGAAAATAATATAAAGCAAACCTAAAGTTTATGGTCTTTATTGAAATCAAGTTAGTGCATATTATAATCTTATTTCAGAAATATTTTTCTGTAACCTCTTTGTGCAGATAAAGAAATTTATTGAAAAGAACTTCACTTTCAAATCACCTATTTTATGAGATGTCTGTGTTCCAAAGACGCACACGTAATAAGATTAAGTCCATATCAAATGCTTCTTATAGTGTTATTTTAGATTCTTATCTCTTTAAGAAGCAACTAAAGACTGTTTTTTCACATGTTCTCAGGAATTATGCCTCCAGTGTCTCAACATGGTTATCCGAAGCTTGGTGCTCTTTCTGTGTATTATTAAGTTTCTGTTTTCTCTTTCTTCTAGTTTCACTTGCCTTCTTTGGCTCTTTCTGTAATGCAGACTAATAATAATTCAATAGGTATGTGAGTTATGTTACTTATAAATCATTTGGGAGACTTTAAACTCTATGCTTCTTGACAGCAGGGCCTCTTTTCTTTCATCTCTGTGTCATTAGCACCTAGCAAATGCTTGACACCAGTAGGCCTGCAATTGATATTTCTGAATGTGTAAATGAACACCTTACATTAATAAATCACCCCAATTTCTTTCAGTCCTGAAAAGAGGACTGAGTGAAGAACAGAAGGAAGATTTATAGAAGATCCTTGTTCTTACACTAACCAACAGAGGAAAGTTTCTGTCAGTCACTGACATAAATCATGAAGCCAGGGAGGGATGCCAGATAGGACTAATATTTAAGTTTATGTTGCAAGATATTATGAAATTGTAAGCTGCAATTTCAAACAGGTATAAGATTGGCTATAAGTGGAGATGAAGAAGCAGTTATCAAAGCCTGCCAGCCAGGTGTGGCTAGAGTGCTGGGAGTCCCCGGTTCAGCTTGCACTGCTAAAATTTAACTCTGTAACTCTGGAGAAAGCAATGACTTCAGCCTTGACACACCTTCCTCATTTCTATAAGCATAGACAATATCTTGTCTTATTGCTTGTTATTGGAGGTCATTGAGAGGATCAGAAAAGATCAAAAAGTTAGAAGTCCCACATAAACTATGCTTCATTTAAATATAAGTTAACTATGTTATGTTTTGGATACATGTTCCTCCAAGGCCTGTGTGTTGTACATTTGGTCTTCAGCCCATGAGACTACTGGTGGTGATGGAACCTTTAAGAAATGGTGCTTAGAGAAAGTTAGGTCAACTGTGGGTGTCCCCTTGAAGAGGATTTTGGAATGCCTGGGGCTCCTCTCTTGATCTCTTTCTCCTCCTTCCTCTTTTTGTTCTTTCAGCTTCTCTGCTTTCCACTGAATGAAGGGAGCAGTTTCCTACACCATGCACTACCACAATGTGCTGCCACAATCCTAAAAGTAATGAGATCATCTAACCATGGACTGATCCCTCCAAAATAGTGAGCTTAAAAAAATCATTCTTTTTATTAAGTTAATTATCTCAGATATTTTATTAAAATTATGAAAATCTAACACATCATATTATTGTTAATAGCAGTAAGGTCTAAAAACTGGGCAAGTTTTAATTTTATAATGTGCTACAGTTTCTTTACAATGTAGGAAGATGCATTCTGGAAGTAGAAGTAAAAATCTAAAGTAGAAATAATTTTGAACTTCAGATTAATGTTCTAGAGAGGAAGCAAAGTTTATTGTTCAAAAGTCACAATTATGGTAGTAATTGAGTTTGAGGCAACAACAATGTTTTATGGGATATTAAAGTAAAATTATGCACATTTCAGTCCCTATAACTTATGAAAAACATGAAACAGATTACTTTAAGAAAACTGTGATGTGATCATTGTAAATGGAATTTAATGCTCTTCCTTGGTTGAAAAATCACAGTTGAGTAGGGATGGAAGAACTGGACTAGGGTTTTGGGGAGACCCCAAAGGAGAGCTTCCAGACATCCTATAGCACTCTTGTCCTGATGAAACTGGTAATACCACTAGAATTTGTAAACCCTAGGCTAGGTCCCAGGAAAGGGAGTCATCTTGAACCGATAATCAGCATAGTTCATACATTTGTGACCTGGAGTTGGCTGCTCTGCAAACCTGCAACTTGGGACCTCTGAGAAGGCAGCAAGATTTCATAGCAAGTCAGAATCAAGAAACAGTCACTGCATACTGAGTCAGAAATAAACACCTATCATGACCAGGAAATGACTATCATCGCAGGTCAAAACACAGAAAGTTGAAAACTTTACATGCATAAAAGCTTTACATTAAATGAAACATGGTTGGAGCCATATAGTTAATTTGATTGAGAAGCTAGAACACCTTGAATAAAGTGTACATTTTTAAAGAACATACTAATTTAGAATAGATGTGGATTCCACTTTCTTTATGAAGATGATAGTACCTAACATGGATTACCTATCAAGAATTCCAAGTTAGTGTTAGTCAAATCAACCAAGTTTTAATTAGACCTGAAAGGATGTCAGGGAAATAGTAACAATAGAAAATTTTGTTTGCAGCAACTTATTGATTTTGAGGATAATCATAACATTCTGTTCTCGGCTTCCAAAACCTTGTATTCACTTCCTTATGCAAAGTGCATTCAGTCCATCTCCACGTGTCCCCAAAATCTACACATATTTCCAACGTTACTCAAAAGTCCAAATCCAAAGTCTTGTCTGTGACTCAAGGTAACTTTTAGCTGTGAACTCCTACAAAATTATTTGCATATTCCAAACACACAATAACACAGAATAAGCAGTATCTTTCCAAAGGGAGAAATAAAATAGAAAACAATTGAACCAAAGCAAGATTCAAATCAGAAATTCTTGTGTCCTGCATCTGGGAAATGTAGTGACATGAAGTGAGCTCCAAAGGGCTCGGGAAGTTGGCTGCAGCCTATACTAGCGTAGCATCAGTCTGGTGGTTTTTCTCCATAGAAATTCTGTGTTTCTAGCATTACTTGCCCTGCAGCCTTGTCTCACAGCTTTAAGCTTTAACATCTCAGGGGCTATGTGGGGATTCTGACCTGCCACACATTGCTTAGTTTTCTAGGCTTCCCTTTCAAATCTAGGTGAATGCTTCCACAACTCTGTACTCTTATGCTCTGCATATCTGAAAAACCAGTATTATGTGCACAACATCAAGATTCGTTGCCAGTTTGAGTAGTAGCCAAGGCATCATGACTGCCACAGCGTCTGAGTGTGTAGATGGCTGAGCACAGTAAAAATGAATCCTGAGGGGAACAACTTCCTACCGGTCCTGTATCAGCAGAGTGCCCCAGTGCTCTCTTCACAAAACAAGGCTTTCAAATGAGTTTATATTTTTGCACTCTTGAGCCTGCAGTGGGTAGGGTCTGGCCAGTACCTGATATGCTTTAAAGGCATGTTTGTCCTGGTACAAACAAAGTACTGACTTCTTTTTAATGCTACTAATCTCTTCAACAAATGCACCTTCTTTGGCCCAAACTTTTCAGGCACTTCTTTTCCAGTCAAAATAAATTTCCCACATCTTTCTGTCCTGCTTTTTGCTCTCAAATCTCACTGAAAATCTGACTAAAATCAGCCAGCAACTACCAAACTTATGGCTACCTTGAAATCTTTGTCAGATCAATCAGTCCTTTGCCTTTAAATTCATCCTTGTACAAGATCTTAGGGTATGCACCCTATGTAGAGAAATGATTTGCCAAATGTAACAAGAATTCTTGCTCCAACCTGAAGCCTCATGAGGAAAGATTTTACTGTTCCCCTTCTAATCAACATTCCAGTCTTCTGAGCTCACACCAGAATCATCATCAATTAAGCTCCACTTACAACACTCAAAGCCTCCTCTAGTCTGCATCTTCAACCCTTCCAAATTCCTTCCAAAAACCAGTTCTAAAGGCTCCTGAATCACATGGTCAGGTAGTCACAACAAGGACTCTGCTTTTTGGTTCTAATTTTCTGTGTTGGTAAGCTTTCTGATGCTGTGGCAACAAGCCTGAAATAAACAATTTAAAGAAAAGAATTATTTGGCTCATAGTTTCAGAGGTTTCTTGGCTCCATTGCTTCAGGTTTGTGCTGAGGAAGAAACACCATGATGGAAAGATGTAGCTGACAAGATCTTCTCAGAGGAAAAGAGCATGAGAGAAAAAGGTGAGAGACGAGATACTGTCTTCCAGGTCAGCCCCTTCATTTAACCTCTTGCTTCTTCCACCACCCAATAATGTCATCAAATTATGATCTTATCAGTTAATCAATCCACTTGATGAAGTTAGAGCCTTCACAATCCAGTGACTTTCTCAAAGCCCATCAGTTGACAACCAAGCCTTTAACACATGAGTTTGGCGGAGTCTTTCAAATCCAAGTTATAACAAGGCCACAATATTTACCATGTGAATCAGCCCAATCCATCACCAGTATCTGAATGCACTGTGAGATAGACCTGGCTAGGGTCACTGCAATGATGGTCTCTGTTACACCTTCCCAGTTTCATTGCTTTTAGCTCCATAGCCATGAAAGAAACAGATCAGAGTCAAAAGTGGATTAAACACAAGTTCAGAGAATACAGATTAAAAACCCTTCATAAACTAACCAACCTCAAGCCAAATAAATGCTTTAAGGGAGACTTCTAGACCTCAAGAAATTACTTTCCTGGTAGAATTCACTAAAGTCCATGGCATACTTCCATTTGTGGGCAAATCTGTATTTCCTGAGTCTCACAAAGTCTATTTTTCTAAGCTTAGTGCTTTTTTCTTACAGCCAACATGCTAGACTCTGGTAAATCTGTTCACCACTCTAACATGTTCTAAAATTGTAAGCCAGAATCTGCAGCTTTAAAAAATCTCACACTGCCTTCACATACCCCGTGCTCCTCATGCGTCAGAAACAAGGCAGTTGCTTCCTCATCTCCTCAGCTGTTTTACCTGAGCTGGTGGAGGCTGGGGATTTGCTGCGCCGGGAAGGTCCTGGGCTCTTGGTGGTGCTCCTGCGGGATGATGAAGCTATTTTTGTGTAAGAAGTGGACTTCACCACGCGACATTCTGGGGAGAGAACAGCAGAGATACATCAGGATTGGGTTACAGCAGACAAACCATCTCAAAATACATAAAAGTCTGGCTGTAGAAACATATAACCATCTGCAGTCAGACCTGTGTCCTGCCATTCTAATGCTTGGCTATGACAATGGAACCAAGAAACAATGCCTCTATGCAGAGCGAATTGCTTAGACTTCAATGTCAGTAACACCCTGAGTCTCCAAGTTTACCAGATTCCTTACCCTTACAAGCAGCCAGTTACTTGACTACTTCCTTAGAATAGACTCAGTCCCTGGCACTGAAGTTTAGTTTCTAGTAACAAGAAACTAAAGACACATTGCAGATGCTCAAAACATTTGCTGAATGAAGTGGGTTTGGCAGATTGAAAGAGAAGCGCTTCTTAAAAGCTCCTGACAAACTGCCCCGCCCTGAGAATGCCTGACACAACTATCCTCTCACCAGCGCGTGAACGGTGAGTGGGCATTTACCTGACCCCTCGTTAACTGTAGGTATTATTGTTCCAAAAATTTTTTCAAATTTCCAAACAAATATAAAAGTTCATCACTCAAATCCAAATCAGTTTAATGGATAGTATTGCATATTTTCCCCCATGCATGTTAGCCATTTATATTTCTTCTTTTTCAATTAGTTGTTCATATCCCTTGCTCATTTGCAATTAAGATGATCTTTTTCCCATTGTTTCTAAGAATAAGTTCTATATTAAAAGTTTCCTGAATCTATCATGTTAAAAATATTTGTATTTACAGCAGTTGTTAAAATATTTGCCTTTTAAAAGTGGTATTTTAAGAAATATAAGTTTAAAATTAAAGTGTAATTTATGAATTTTTCCATTATGCATTTTTAAACCACTTTATACTTTAGTAACAAAGAATTCCTAATTCTACAACTGAACATCTAATGCCAACATCTGGCTTTATCTTTGAATTTTTTCTTCCTTAACAATATGATTCTAATTGTGTAAGTTCAAAGCATGTTTCTTTCCCTTATCTACTCCAAATGAATCAAGTAGTTCATGTTATTTAGTAAAAAGGAATGAAAGTGTACATAAAATGAAAATGTTAGAAGACTTAAAATATAAAATAAGACATAGGGAAGAGACCCATGAATTGAACTGGGGCAAAAACAAAAGATTTCATAAAATAGGTGGGGGTATAAGGAGGAGGAAAATTTTGCCTTGAGATATTAATATTGTGACATCCTCTGCCTTTTTTTTCATAGTCAAAAACAGAAAGAAATGAATCTAGGCACACTGAACCTGAAAAGTAACTTTTCCCAGAAGTTACTTGAGCCACTGCTGGCTGTTTTGGCATACCCAGGTGATTCTGTAGGACATTTCATTTCTTAAAACAAGGAAAACAAGTTATACATATGGACACAATGGTAAAAATTAGGAATAACCAAGAAATGGCCTTAATAATATGGAAGATACAATCAGAAACACAGAGACCATTCACACAGGGCAATAATGCCTAGTGAGAGATTTCAATTTACAAAACCGAGTTTTGGATGGTGAGAGAACCTCATATAGCTCAGGACTCTGTCCCCACAAATGATAACACATTTTTCAGTTTGTCCTGGATTTGGACATCTGCAGTATATTAACATCCAAACTGCATTGGTATAATGTGGCTGGTCCATGGGAATGCTTCCAGTTACACGTTTATCAAGTACCCACTATGTGCTGGGTACTGAGAACTACAGGCAAGATGTAGAACCAATACAAATTTGGAATTTGAAATACTGGCCACCTGGTAGTGGTACATAATTTTTTTTTTGTTAGCCAAGTTTCTTTGTTACTAAATTTTATTTCAAAAAACATTGAAAAATGTTGGCTAGTGCAACAAATTGTTCATAAATAATAGCACATTCAATCACACTAATGAAAATCAAGACTAGAATGACCAGGACTTTTTGTCTCAGGTCATGAACATTTAGAACACATAAATTTAAAACAATAATTTAAAAAACTCAGTATCTAGCTAGCAGGAATGAATAGTTAAAATAGAAAGTTACCAGATGGTGCACATTGTTAGAAACAGCCATTTTCAAACTGCAACATGAATTAAAAAATTGACTTTAGGGTTTGTCCCAAGAGTCAGAACTGGTAGTTACGGTTCTAACTACCAACCATGGCTCTACATCAGCATAATAGAACCAATCTTGCCACACTAGCTGACATTTTCCCATCTACCAGAAATATACTCATTATTTGTCAGATATCTTAGTTTTAGAAGAGCAATGTAGTAGGAATTTCAAAAAATTTGTAAAGTATTGACAAAAAAATATGGGCTCATGTCATGCATCTGTTACTTCCATTGCTTCTTTGAACTCAGTTATCAGCAGATTATTAATCAATCAAAGTTGTTCATTTACTCCTATATCCCCCACCACCACTTTCTACTTTGGGTATTATATAGTGCCTGACATATTAACAAACAAATAAGAGCTGCTCAAAAATAATGCTGGCCCTGGTACTACTTCTGTGAACTCTTAGTATTCACTGGACTAACCCAACCTCTTATTTTAGAAATGAGGAAATGGAATCTTAGGCTAAATAAATGACTTGAATCAGAACCTAAGTCTCTTTGGTTGGTGACTTTCTTACCATCCCAATATCTGACACTGCAGGCCATGCATGTTTGAGAAATACATATGCTCATGGTCAGGGGCAGACAAATGACGGACAGTGGATGTGGAAAGGGTGGCAAGCAACTAGTTTTCATACCAACATTAAATTAAGAATTCAAGATACTAAAATTAACTTTCAAGTTGTTTATTATATTAGAAAAACAGATAATAAACTCTTTCAAAAGTTAAGGTATAATAAAGTAATAACTTGGGGGAATCAGAGTCACAAAGATAATTACAAGTACAACTCTTGAGCCACTTGCCTTCAGGGTAAGAGTAGGCTTCATGAGTCATACTGGGGATTAGTATAATTCCGAAAGTCTTGTGCTGAATAGCAGAAATAGAAATAACACAAAATTATAGTCACTGCCCTTAACCCTAGTCAAAATAAACCCAAAGACTATTGTACTGCCAACACATAAATTAGGGAAGAAATATAGCTCTAATCATCTTTCCAATTAAATTTTGGATTTTAAAGATTTTAATTAATTTAAATAAGAATTGTGTTTTATAGTGGTGAAAAATGCAGTGAGAAGAAAGTAAATGCTGACTTAGAGAGAATATCAAAATTATTGCCAGCTTAAAGCCACAAGTTAGAAACATTATGAATAATATGACCTAACTGGCCAGTAAATAGAAAATCTTTTTGTTCACACAAAGGACATTTTCACTGTCTCTGGCAAAGAAGAAAGTGGTATCTTTTCACCTCTTACATTGGTGTGCTCACTTTTGGGGACAATCACTTTTTTATTGTGATCATTTTTGGCACCCTTAACTTTACTAACCGATTTTCTGAGAGGGCTGTGGAGATATTGGACAATGCAGATACTCCCTTAAGCAAAAGACACTGGAGGATTTTAATGGGTCACTTAGAGGAAGTGGCTAGACTTCCCACCTAAGACTGCAGCATACCCAAAGCACATTTGTCCCTTGGTATCCCCAGAGCACTGGCTCCAGGACCCCCATGCATAACAATCTGTGGCTACTTCTGCTCCTTGTATGAAATGGTATAGTACTTACACATAATCTATGCAATGCTCTTGTATACTTTCCATATCTCTAGATTACACTGAATAGCCAAAACACTGCAGTCTACTGAAATAATTGTTATACTGTTGTTAATGAATGGTGATGAGGGGAAAAGTCCATAGTTGTTAGTGAATGGTGATGAGGGAAAAAGTCCATAGTGTTTAATACAGATGCAACTTCTTTCCTGAACATTTTCCATGCACAGTTTGATTGAGTCTTCTTGTTATGGTTTGTGTCTGGATGTCCCACAAAGTCTCATGCAGTCATGGAGGTGGACTTCTAGAATCTGTGACTGATTCATGGTCCAATACTGGGATTAAGGGTGTGAGTGGTATGTCCATTTTAGGGTGGGTAGCCTACATACTATATAAGGGACAGAAAGTGTTTTCTCTCATATCCCTCCCTTTTGCTCTTGTTGCTTTTATTGTTTTCCACCACCATGAACTATTGCCACTCTGCCTTGGAACCAGCTGATTACAAACTGAAACCTCCACAAACTGCGAGCTAAATAAACCATTCATTCTTCAATTTTGAGCATCAGATATTTTGTCTCAGCAATGAGAGAAAAGTAACCAAGGCATTTCTCTTTGGTTGTTTGATAGAACCAGTGGATATAGAAGACTGACCATAAAGGGATATGGTATTGTTGCATAGACATGTGCCTAGGGTGGTGCTATTGGAAGGTGGTGGAATTTTTGAGAGAAAGAGCTTAGCAGTAAGTCATTGGGTCAATGAGGGAGTATCCTTAAGGTAATCATGGGATTCTAGTTCTGTCTCTGCCTCCTAGCTCAAGATGTAATATTTCCTCTATCATACACTATGATGTATGGTCCCCACCAGGGGCTGGAAGCAATGGGGCTATTCAATCTTAGACCAGAATCTCCAGGACTGCGAGCCAATAAACCCTTTGGACCAATCACACAAATTGGTGAGCCATAATAAAGCAAGAAAGCAAGCAAAGTTTTATTCATAGGTATTTGAGATGAAAGGAACATTTTACATATGGTCTATACTAAGATTAACTGCATGGATGTCCAGGGGATTTAGTAAGACAGAAATAAAAATGTTTCCCACTTTCATTCAGAGCACTCAAAAATGACCATTCTGTGACGGACATATTTAAAGAGACAACCCAGATGGGGGATGTGTAGGGAAGAGGTGGAACATATTCTTTGGCCATGTTTCCAGAGGCATAAGAACCTTCACTTAAGAACTGCTCTCAAACGGTATGTAGGCTAAAATGCTATAGGAGATGCTAAGGAACAGAAACAATTACAGAGCTCCACTGTAGGCACCAGAAGCTCACCTGAGGATATACAACATTCATGAATCAAAAGGACCCACTTGTACCTTTTGAAGAAACTTCAACAAGGGATTGGTGAAGACCTCTGGCATCTAGACAACCTTGGTGATATGGCCAGAAAGAACTGTTTAACTTTTTTTTTTTACTCTTATCTCTTTTGGAAACTGGTCAAAATAAAAGAATTTACAGACAGTAGGCCTTTCACCTTGAATCTACCTTCAGTTTTTCTGAACAGTGAAGGAGCTAGTTCAAATCTATCTAAAATAATTCATTAGGATAGAGAGCACCAAGTGTCTACTGCACTCTACCCTAATCTGACAACAGAGACAAATTTCTTCTTAATCTGGCAAAAGTACAAAGCATCTAGATGGAACAATATTCATCTCTGTTCATATATGCAAAAGAGAGTCAGGAAGCACATTCAGTTCCAGAGACTTTTTATAAAAATGGCACAAAATGAATGACAAAAAGAACTGGAAATTCTGGATAATTCCAGAGTTGTCCTTACATGTTCCTAGTCTCCAAATTAGAAGCAACCTATGAGATACCAAGGTTATTAATGGTCACTGAGTCAACTGGCTCCTGTATTCAGGAGTGTTCTCTCCCTCTGAATGGCTGTCCAATTCCCCTTGAGTATCTCCCATGCTGGGGATATTCCACTTCCTGTCTTGTGGTTTTTTGAAACTTTTGCCACCTTTGATTCATCTCCAGCCTTTCTGCATGGGTGACCTAAATAGACCATTCCTGATATAACTGATGACTAAAGTTTACTTCCTATAGATGTGTAATAACTTTCATGCTTCACAGCAATATTATAACAAATGTAGGCTCCTTGCAGGAAGAGTTCATGCGCATCTTCTAGTTGCATGTTTTAGGAAGTACTGAGGCCTGTCCTGTGTTTCTGTTCCATCTGGTTTTTGAGTTAACCCGACAGTACAAGACTCTTACTGCTACTGCCTACGGAGTTTGGAAAAGTGTTGCTTCCTTAAGCTCCATATGCAGTGTGTCAGGGATAGAAACAAGATCAAGACATTCTAAAGCAGCTTAAAAAAATCAGATCTGGAGCAGACTGAGTTGGAGATGAAGGCATCAGTTGGAGTGACTTAGCAAGGGAGTAAAGTTCCCCAAACTGAGACTTTAAATGTGCCTTCTAAAAATATAGGCACGTGTATCTCAACCAGTACCTCAACTGGCCCAGCACAGCTTTCGGAACACTAGCTAAGCACTCCAGCTGGCGCCCACGTGTTCCCACCCCGTGTGGCTCCGGAGGCACTGGCTGGGAGTCGATGTGTTATATAACATCTGCAAAAGGATTTATGGTGCTGGCATTTTCTGTATTAACATCTCAAGAGTCACTATTCAAATCTATTGTTGTGATATCATGAGTGATTCTCCTCTTTAAATACTTTCCTTTTCTCTAACAGTCAAATAAAAGTTAAATTTTTCCTACATAGTAGTCTAGAGGGTCATGAGGGGGTAGATGGTTTTATTCCAAAGATTGCCTAGTAACCCAGCTTCCTGCAGTCTTGTTTCTGTCATGCCAAATGCTTTCATCCACATGGTCCCAATAGGCTGGTCTTGCTATGTCTGGGTTTCAGCCCTTGGGGAAAGGAGAAAATGAAGGCCTCCAAACACTGGAGAGGAAAAGCTACCTAGTGTTTTGTTTTATAAGCTCTATATTTCCTGGAATTTATTCTATCCTTGCTGTTCTTTCCTTTCCAAACGACAACTGTGCTGTTTAGTGCCAGTTGCTAGGTACATTCCTGGCTTCTACACACTAGGTACCAGTAGTACCTCCTTAGCTATGATCCCCCAAAATGTATCCACATATTGCCAAATGTCCCCTGGTGGGGGACTATTGTCTCTAGTTAGAAATCATCACTGGAAACTCCATTAGATAATGTTTCTGGATTGAGGTCTCAATTAATTCCTGAATTCCTGATGGTAATAAGGAAGCCATCACCAATGACATCCCTGGGTTCCTAACCAATGCATTTTATACATTCTGGGGGTTTGACCAATATGCATTCATAGCTTTGGGCTTTAATGCATCCAATGTAAATGGTGCACTGGGAGATCCTGAATGTTTTCCAGAAGTCTTTTTACAACTGGATTAGTATCCATAACTTGGATATAGGGCCTTGAAATGTTGGTGTTTTCTCAGCTGAGAACTGGAGGTAGAGGAGGTCGTGTGGCACAGGTAGAGAAGGGTGACTCCCATGGTGTGCTGTGCACAGGGTCAGGGATACATACACAATCAGCTACACTGGAAGTCAAGACCTTCCCCTTCCAGGTCCCACTGACCTCTGCAAAGGCATTTTTGGAACCAACCAAAACATCATCAGCAGTAAATATGTCCAAGAGAAAGTCTTTTCTCAATGACTGTCCTCTGCTATTTGCTCAGGGCCAGCTGCCTCTTCATTGGCCAGTGTAGTTTCACCGAGAAGCTTCTTCATGTGTTTGAAGGTACAGCAGTTACTAACATGGAGAAGTCCCTTTTGGCTGGCTCTGAGCTTGTTCTCAGGAAATTCCTGTGTGTCTTCAGTGAGAGCTCTGAACACATTCCAGGTGTCCAGGGCCTGTCTTCCCAATAGTGTTGTGTGCCATATTCTGCCCAGAACCTTTGTAGTCTCCACTGAAGACTGAGCACCTTGAGAGGCTAAATACACAGATAGACAACATCCAGGTCCTCTATAAATCAGAACTGAGATCCACAGCCTAAGCCATCACGTTCAGGAAAATGACCAATCCCTATGCTAACCAGCCAGGAAGGTAACATACTAGAAGTCAGAGCTACAGAGCTCTACTGCTACTAGCTCTAGTGATAATCCCAGAAGCCAAACCACAGCCCTTCTAACAGTGAGCCTAAAATGGCCAAGACAATTTGTGATTATTAGCTTTTTTAACTTTTGTTCCTGTTTATAATGTTGGGCCAACTAGAGGAAGCCTAATATGCTTCCCCCAACTAACCCACTAAGATCCCCCACTTCTGCTTATTTGGCCTGCAGCCTCCCCACACTGACAGTCCCTGCAGACACACCTGAGCTCTCCCTGCCTTGCACTCTAACGCTTCCCCACTCCCCCATCTGCCTGTATACTCTGACCAAAAGGAGGTGATGATGGCTGAATCTCTGCTGTAACAGGCTCAGTATAAATAGCTTTTCCTTTTCTCATTTGGTTGGTCTTCATTTATTTTAACAACACATGGTTCTCCTGTAGCTGTGACCGGAGCACTGGGTACCATGGGTGCAGGGAATTGTTTTCTCACTCACACTTCAGGTTCCCGGAGTGTGAACCTGGGAGATGTTTTTGTGCCACTTTGGAGATGAGCATGCTGTTTCTCTGAAAGTTTGGTCCTTAGGACAGACAATGTTTCCTCAGCTGACACAGAATAAAGTAACTAGTATACTCCAGTACAGTCATTTTTGAGAATTTTTGTCATGAAAACTACTCTTATTCTATGCTTGTTTTTGTTCCATAATTCTCATTGCTCTAAGGAAATATTCTTAGCTTGGTATATAACAATGATGGTGAACCTTTTAGAGCTTTCAGTGATAACAAATAGCTGGCTGCAGCATGCTTGTCATAGAGATGGGCCACCACAAGATAAGGTAACTGTTACCTCATCTCTCTTCTCTTCTTTCCTTTGGACACACTCACTGTTTTACTTTCTTAAATGAACTAATAGTCTCCTACTTCTTGGAATTAGAACATTAATTTCCATGCACATGGAATGTTTTCTCCCTACTACCACCTTACCTGATTAACTTCTCATATTTCTTTGCTTAATTTAAATGTATTAATTTTTAAAATATATTTCCTGCTGCTCTAGGTACTGAGATACAGCAGTAAATCAGTAGACTGGGTCCTTGCTTTTATGGAATCTGGTGGATAAATGGGTTATAAAGAAACAAAAAACAGAAACAAGAGCTAATTTTGTAAGTACTTTGCCAAAAATGACTGTGGATTGAAATCATAACCTCATGCTTGCCAGGCAGGCGCTTACGCCACTGAGCTAAATCCCCGGTCCTCTTTGCCAAGAATTAAAAGGATGATAAGAAGGGCTGAGTGGTTCTTCTGTGTTGGTGGTCAGAGAAGATCTCTTGGTATAGAAGACACTGAAGCTAAGCTCTGGTCACAGGAAAAAGCCAGCTCTGGGTAAGTCAAAAGAAAGAGAGGAAGACAGGCTGCCAGATCCAGTCAGGATTGGGAAGATCAAGTACGAGGCTTGCATTTTACTCTAAGCAAGATGAGAGGTTATAGAAGGGGTTCAGCAAGGGCAATGATATGATCCAATTTATGAGTCTAACAGATCCCTCTGGGTACTGTGAAAGATTTTAAATGGGGCTCATCTATGTGAGAAAGGATGGAGGCTTTGCCTCTGGCCGAAGTTATAGAAATGGATGGAAGAGAATGACTGGGTGCATGATGAGGAAATACAGTCAACACAGCTTGAGGATGGACTGCAGATGGACAGCGACTCCCAACTTACATGCTCTTTGCCAATGTACTGGAAAGTTCTACTCAGGGCCTGCACCAGTGCAGTGACTTTGTGTACACTCATGCAGGAAGGACCAAAGCCTACAGTCTTTCTGCAAGGTAAAAGGCAGGCTTTCAAGCCCTTTAAAATGCAGATTCTTCCCCCTACTCTATCTCCTAAATTACAATCACTTGAGGAAAGAGCAGCGAAAGAAAGAAAGAAAGA
This sequence comes from Hydrochoerus hydrochaeris, assembly GCA_004027455.1. Classification (NCBI taxonomy): domain Eukaryota; kingdom Metazoa; phylum Chordata; class Mammalia; order Rodentia; family Hydrochaeridae; genus Hydrochoerus; species Hydrochoerus hydrochaeris. Next base: position 40,644 of record PVLA01007467.1, on the reverse strand, counting down.
AAGAAAGAAAGAAAGAAAGAAAGAAAGAAAGAACCCAATTGATTTCAGTGACCTGGATCCACACCCTAAAGTTTTTGCCAGTTCCTGTTTTTTTAATAAGAGAATCACTAAGAGAATCCAGAGACTCAGAGTTTGAAATAATTGTGCAATGCTGCATTTGTAAGGAAGCACTAAGTTGAAAATATGAGGAAATAAATTTAAAAGACTAATAAATCTTTAAAAAGCAACAAATATAAATCCTACTTCAGATTTCACCCCAATTCAAATTTGTAAAAACCACCAAACTATCATCCTGAGATCCAGCAAAAAACAGTATTTTGGATGACAAGTTGTCCTACTTATTGACAATTTATGAACACCTGGTTTTCACTGGCTACAAGATGGGAAGGATCTGAAAGACAGATAAAAAACAAGAAACATAAATTACTCAAGAATCGAGTTTAAAAATGAATTAAATTTCTTCTAGAGAAAAGAAAATGAAGTAAACTAATAACAACAACAAAAGAGCAGAAATCAAATTTGATAGCTCTGTCCTTGGATTAACTCCCTTATGTCTGACTTTATCCCACTTATGCAGAAAAAAAAAAAAAAGTAAGTGTTAGGTTTGGTACCCTCAAAACTCAGGTGTCTAGCACAGGCCCAAGTGGGTCAAAAGTCAAGGGGTCCAGAAAGAACTCCCTGGGGAAGGTGCATGGTCTGGACTTTCTGGGAAGTATACAATGATGATAGTTGAGAATTAGAGGTATGCCATTCACAAAAAATAAAGCATTGTTTTTGAATTATCTCCTGAGTTTTTAATGAGTTGATGACCAGTCATAGCTTGAATAAAAATCAGGTCTACCATTCTTCCATTCAAAATAGTTGCTGGCTCTGTGTTATTTAGTTCAGGCCATTTGGGTTAGTGAGTGAAGATCTTGGTACCTTGCTGCTGTTTACATGGTCCATGGACCAGCTTCCCAGCATCACTGGGAGCTCGTGGAATCTCAGGTTTCAGCTCAGACCTACTGATATAGAATATGTTATCTTTACTCACATTTCTGGTACTTCATATTCACATTAAAGCTTGAGGGGAAATGGAGAGGAGCTCTTAGACCAGCAATTTTGAAATATTAAAGAAAATAAAAATGGTTTTGCAAGTCTATGTAAAAAACCAACAGATTTCTAGGCCCAATCCCCAGAGATTCCAGGCCCCTACGCCAGACATCTAGCTCTTAACTGGTGGATCTCAGACTGACTAGGACTCTGGTACTCAAAGGAAAATTTGAGAATCAGGGCCATAGATGGTGATAAAACTTTCTAATTCTAGAAAGGTTACATGACAGAGTTAAAAAATATTATTTAGAGAGAAATATTTTATGATAGTATTTTCAGACTTTCTTGAAGTCAGTTGGGAAGTTTTGTTAAATATTCAACTTCCCAACTCCCTTCCCTAGATGTTATAATGCTGTGTGTGTGTATGTTTGTAAATTTGTATTTTTAATAAGGCCAGTGGCCCTGATAATTTGGGAAGTTTAGGACATCTGTTTTACTGGAAGGCATACATTCAGGGTCTATTATTTCGGGCAATTAGAAAGCGAGTGAGATGCACCTATCTTGTTCAGGTATCATCAGGCCAGTTAAAGCAGAAAAATCTGGTTCTTGGTAGGAAGAGGAACTCATAGGTAAAGGAGGTTTCCAGAAATGCATACATCTTCATCTAGATGTTCTAGGAATTGGGCATCAAGTTTAATTAATAACAGGGATGGTCCACCAGGAAGGATATTTGTATTAGGAAAGCCTGGCCCCATCCTGAGAAAGCACTTCAAATCTGAGTCCACAGGAAACACATGAGACTTCATGGTTCTCGAGGTAGAGACAAGACTTAGAAAGAGATGCTGTTGGTCCTGATCATCTTTGAAATTGCACTGTCATTTCAAGGAAGAATTAAAATTCAACTGAGAAACCAAGAACAAAATCCTAACTATAGAACAAAAAAATTTATTCAGATTCCTATGCAGAAGTAATCAGTATGTTATAATATATAACAAGCTATGTTACATGGTTTAAAGGGATTGAGTGATTATAAAAATAATTATATAAATCTACTTCTGAACAAAGCCTCATTGGAATAAAATTGAATTAAGAGTTTATAGCTTAATGAATAGGAACAATCATGAAGGTTGATAAATTCACCTTTTCCAGGAATGAGTTGGATAATACCAGCATGGAGAGAAACAGAGAGAGAGACAGAGAGAGAACAGAGACAGAAAAAGATAGAGAAAGAGGGAAACAGACACAGAGAAAGATTTGACAGAACACAAATAATGAGGAACTGAATTAGGCATACTATGCTTTCAAATTCAGGACCTACAAAAATCATATTTTTTCTTTTATGTAATTCAGTCTATGGGTTTGTGTCTTTATAATCTAAGAATTAAAATAAGAGCCATAGAATACATTGATAGTCTCTGATTTCATTGATAGTATGTTTCCATTCATCAATGAAATCATTGATAAAGTAATAATTCTATGGTCTGAAGAGGTAAAGCTTTAGGAGTATCCTGTGATGATTTTTAAATTACAAATACTTACATGGAGCTAGTACTAAAGGGTTTTACATCTAAAATAATAGTACTATGTAAAAAGAGGGAATTAAAAGTGTAAGTGAAGTTCTTAGATCTAAGGAAAGCTAGATAATAAAGACTGAATGAAGTTCTCAAGAAAGCTTGCATTTTTTCCAAGAGAATACTAAAAAGTATGGTAACCAATCATGTTTTCCTGAATGGCTAAGATCCTGTTCTAAGTCAGGCTTTATAATTAATGACCTTTTAGAATGCTACAGAAGCACCTAGCCTAAAGAAACAAAGGGTGTTAGCAGAAGTCCCCCATTGGTGCCACATAAGTAATACCTCTTTTCTGAAAGCGATCTGATGAGTGCCACCAGGGAGAGCCACCAGAGAAATTAAATTAAAAGTGCTGCATATAAATTAGTTCTCTGAGAATCATTTATGCCTATGAGTTTCCAAGGTTCTCTCTGAGGAAAGCAGCATGAGAGAATCCAGGAAATGGGGATGAAACAAATTATTTTCTTTTTTTCAAAACTCAGCACACAAACCAGACAAGGCCCACCTGTCCGGTCTGCTTTGATATAGTCCATAGATCGCTTTTCTGACTCTTTTGCTGCTCCAGAGACAAACAGCAAGTTAGATGATTCCATTTAAAGGCTATGTAGGATTACAAAATGTAAAATCAGTGAGACAAAGTCTGACAAGTTTGAGTAAAGGTACATTGCTAGACACTACCCTTGCTAGGATCTTCCACAGATACCAAACATCTCCATAGTCACATCCCCTTGAGTCTTTTTTTAACAGCTGCTGAGAAGATAACTTTGTTCTTATCTGGGTGTCAATTCCCTAAATGTTCATTCACTGCAGCTGTAAAGGAGCAATATCTCTGAGTTGCACATGTTTTTGGCCAAGTGAGAGTTTGTCTTCATAGATAAATTCTGCTATTTTCAGTTGGCAATCGTTGAAGCGATATACTGGTTAATGGTTCTATGTGTAAATGTAATCATGTGGGGAAAATTCAAGTGGTCCAAATGCTTCAGGCAACCTGTTCAAGTGAGTGTGAATGTGAACACCTGAAAATGATTGAACTAAGTGGAAATGGGTATGACATCTGAAATGTCCCCTAAAAAATCTCAACAGAGATGAGGCTTTTGGAAGGTGACTGGACCCAGAGTGTGCTATAATCATCAATGGGTTAATGCATTGATGAGTTCATAGCTGAATGTACTGTTAGGAGGTGGGGCCCAGTTGGAGGAGGTGGGTCGCTGGGTTGTGTCTGTGGAGCCCCACCCCATCTGATTCTTCCTGGTTTCTCTCTTTCTGGCTGCCATAGATTGAGCATCTTTCCTCTTCCATTGTGCTATTTCTGCCTGGGATCCAGTTGATCATGGACTGAGCCCTCTGAAACTGGAAGCCAAAATAAACCTCTCTCTTTAAATTACAGATATCAGGTATTTTGTTCCAGTGAAAGAAAGATAACTAATACAGGCATTCTGGTGGATTTCTCAGTATTAGTCTGGAAGACACACTTACCCTGTCAGAATGGGCCTTTCAGTACACAGTAGAACCATTAAATATGTTTATAGTCAGCCAATGTATTTGCCTTATGTCTGTGATCCACTAGTTATCCTGATCACTAGATCTCTGGCTGCAGATTGTGGTTGCTCACAAATCTCACTGAAGTTTGCTCCTGATTGTCAACCCTGTCCTTTCACCTTGCTTTGAGTGTAAGTCAGTTTTGGGAAGGCTTGACTTTGGGGAAAATTGATGAACAGATGAAAATTTCGGAAATTCTGGTATGGAAAGAGTGGTGATTATATAATTTTTATAACAAACTTTCCATTTCTCATTCTGTGGAAACTTAGGGAAGATAGTTGCCTGTAATATCACAAGCATAATTCAATCACTATATCTAGAAAGTATGTTGACACATATAGATGGTATATAAAGTTATAAATGATAAAGTTGTCCTGAGTCAACCAATTTCTAAACAATTTCTTCTTTCTAAATTATTTCACATTGATGCAAGGTTAAGGAGACATCTAAAGAATAAGCTAATTTTGGTGGGTAATTCTATATATATTTCTCTGAAAGTGTGAGGTTTCTTTTCCTCACGTTTGCTAAAAATCATTATATTTATTGTCTTATTTCTCATGCTTACCCCTTGACTATCCTTTTAATGAGAAATATCCTTTTTATCAATTGCCTGATAAAATGTTTGGTTGTATAGTTTAATTTTAGAGAAACTTCTTCAGGAGCCATTTATCTATTTCCCCTTCTACTTCAAATGACAGACATTAAATTACATCTCTGGGCACATGTGATTAATCTTCAATTCCGAAGTGAAGAAAAGAAGAAAAATGTTAGAAACATCTAAAGCCTCTTTTCTTTTTTATTAGGAGAAAGTAGACTTTGGGTTGAAAACTTGATTTATTTTCCTTAACTCTATTTGAAGATCACCTTTACAACACGGGGTCAAATGTGGCTTGAAATGAATTCCCTATTCAGAACTTGTGTAAGTCCCTGGGTTACAGCATTTCAAGGCTAATAAATTTTGTAGTGACATGAAGGTAGCCATCTAATATGACAATATATAGGATTTTGGAGGGATTGTGGTCTTTCAATGAAAAGGATCTGGATAGAAGGGAGATATTACAGTTGACTTGTGGTCAGGCCCCAGAAACCACATGACACTTGATTTGCATTTGGCCTTCAGCCCTCAAAGGAGTCCTTACTGCAATCCACAAGGCAGTTATCTTTGGAAAATTATTTGCAAAAAAAAAAAAAATGACTTTGATAGCTACATTGGTGCCTCAGATCACAAAATCAATTCTCTTCATGATTCTGGTCACAAACCAAACTGGATGAGAACTGATTCAAATTTCCCCGGAAGGTCAACACTGAACCTAACCATTGAATTTGATTCGGTTCTCATCCAAATTGATTTGCAACCAGAATCATGAAAAGAATCAAGTTTGTTAACCAAGATACCACGGTAACTTGCTTTTGTGGCTAGACTTATCATCTTAAAATATTTGCCACATTAACTGCAATTGTATGTAAATTTCAAGGCGAACTTGTATTTGTGTGACAAATTTCCAAAACAAAGCGTTAAGCCACATTAAAAGACAATTACATGCGTAGATGATCATTTCCCTTCCAAAAAATATAGCAGAGGTGTATTCAAATTACACACACAAAAAAAAGATATTTATGTTGTTAGCTAATAAGTAATTTTGGTTTTGTCCTTCTTGGCACATTATGTACCTGATAAAAATTAAAGATCATCATTTAGGTTAAGAGAAATACATGGAACATAAGACTCTCTTAGGAATAACTGGATTGCAGAGAGGTCTACTGGCCCCAGATAAGAAATCATATTCAGATACACAGAATATATACATTTTATGCACAATTGCCCACTCCTATATTTAATAAGGCATTTGGACTTTCTTGCCACTATTAATATCCCTCATCCATTTTTCTTTGTTCTTTTCTTTATTGATTGGCAAATATTGTTTATATATTGTGAAATATAACCATTGGGAAACACATTTTTAACCAACATAGCATTTTGTCTTTGTCTCCCAACTTTAATTTTTATGTTGTTTTGCATTTGAAATTAGTTGTCTGCATTCTGATTGGCCACTTGCTCTTTTGTAGATTCTGGGAATTCTTTAAGGAGGCATCTAATATAGCATTTAAGCAAAAATGTTTTCAAAGTATACTCTCAGTAGGTGGGTGACATTATATCTTTTGGAAGCAACCAGTAATGTACATGATTTAGATATACTTTACAGTGGAGTTTGTCTCAAGGTAAAAGTAGAAAAGGTTGAATTTTATAAATTAAAAAAAAATGTTGACAAAAAGCCAAACTGTGCTGTCTATATTTTTTCCAAGTAAATATTTCCATGTAAGAGTTATAGTTATCTCTAATTGTAACATTGTTTCGTAAAAGAAAATGACTATTTTGTAAATATATGTCTATAACCTTATAAATACAGGGTTCCCCTTCCTATTTGAACAAAATAAATTGTGGGACTGCTAGTGGGTATGGGGTCTATGTTGCAGGTGAGACAGAAGTTCTAAAATTGATTGTGATGACGATGGCACAAATTTGTGAATATACTACATACCACTGAATTGTACCTCTCAAGTAGGTGAAGTGTATGGAATGTGAATCATATTTCAATAAAGCTGTTGCAAAAATAAAATATGGAGTTTTTTTTATTAGGTCTGTGTGCAAAATAAAGTCCTCTGGTTTGTCACCATGTTACACACAGCATCTTCTGTTCAGCGAAGAAACAGTTCCTGTAGGAAGCAGGATTTCAGGTGACTCACCTTTCAAGACCCCTCTTCCCTCCTTGTTTATTCTCATCTGCCTTTTCCCCTTGTCAAATTCTTTCACTCTTGTGGCAAGGATAAAGGCAGGTAGAAGATGGAGGGGATGCTCTAAACTATCCGTGTTTTAGTTGTTCTTCTGATCCCTTGGACTTTGTGGACTTCAGTGTGGATGACGCCTAACATAATGGTGTGGGTTTCAGCATAAGGTTAACAGCACTGAAAGATTCAAGGGCTTTATCTTGGCTGGTACCAGCTGAGTTCTATCGTAAGAGACTCTTAGGTTCTACTATACATCCTGACATAACTGAGGAAAATGTGACATGGCGTGTTATGTAATTGTTATTTCTCTGACAACCTGCTCCACTTCTCTCCTTAAACACCTGCCCTGATTACTCACCGGCACACCTTTTTCCTTTCTACAATTTTACTTTTTAAGCTCCTCCATTAAAATGTAACACAAAGAATAAAACTATAGGCATTATTACATTATTTCCAACAACTTTGATGACTGTTACTCTAGTCACTAAATTTTTAACCCTCCAAGTAATGACTCAAAATCAAGGTAAAACACCTTTCTGGTTTCACAAATCTGGAATGAGTCACCTAGGGAAAAAAAGCTTTAAAACTAATTCAATTTAATGAAATCATCCTTAACACACATAACTGGGAAAACATTGTCAAGTTTTTCTATCCATGTACTGTGAGGTGGTTCTGTTTCAGACTTTGGAAAATGTGAGTCAGATATCAGTATCCAATAGGCAGTGATCAATTAAACAAATGTTTTCAAATATCTGGCAGAATCTGTCACAGAATTCAGGATCTAGGATTCTGAAGGAGTTCACAGAGGATTTTATCCACCCTTGGGTTCTGGTATGACCCATAAGAGTCAGCTATCTTATAACTTTGGGCACTTTATGCTTTAGTCATGCTCATTGCTATTCCATACATGTGTCACTAACTGCCAGTCCCTCCTGATTATCTATGTCACATCTTCACCTGTTCATTTTTAGGTTTTAGCAGAAGATAAACAACATTCGGTGACTCAAGGAAAGTTTCTTGCCTCTGCTAGCCCAAGGAAAGGAGAGATGAAATATGGTGAAACATGGACTTGGCTCTCTGTAAAAGAAACATAAATGCAAATGGATTCACTTTAGCAGTATAACAGTGAACTTGCAGATGAAAAGCTGTGCTTGGAAACAAAGAAGGAGCCCAGTGGACTTTGTTTAATAAATGCTGACTGAAGAAATGAGGCAAAAGCAAAGAGATCCACTTTAAAAAGGGGTCTGAACCACTGGAGGGGTGTGCGAACTCCAGTAGGTACAGGGATGTAAGGGTAGAAGCAATTTTTCCAGAATGACTTGAAATATTCCTATTGTTCACTTCCAACCCTCACTCCAAACATTTTCCATTTTTCTTGGCACCAGATTCTGCAAATGTACAAAATGGATTAAATCTGTTTTAAGAAGAAAGGCAAAAACATTAACCACGTCAGTGGTCATCAAGAGCTACTATTCTTCAAGCACTTTTATGTGCCAGGCCCTATGCTAATTCCTTCACAATGCATAATCTAATTATTCAATGTGCTATATACACTAGGCCCAAATGTGATCCTTTTTAAAGATGAAGAAGTGAAGGCTCAGCACAACAAGGAACTTACCCAGGGCCATACAGCTACCAGGCATCTGAGCCATACTTGAACTGGTCACAAAACGGAGCTGGCATCTTGCACTGGGAAGGGTGCTCACAGCACAGAGGAGGGGCTAAGTCCAGCCTGGGGATGGTGGAGAGGATGCTAATAAATACTGAGCACTCATCTAGCTAGACCCTCTTCTGCTTGAGTTGGGGCTCTGAGTAAGCCTAAGAACAAGAGGAAGTGGCAAGAGGAGAGGCACTGATGCTGTAGGAGGGGACTGCACCAGAAAACACACAGGGAGGGGTGCAGGCTAAAATAGAGGACTGTGCAAGGTGTCTCTCCTTCCCTCATGAGCCTGCTATGGATGTGTGAGCTGAAGAGCTGAGGAGACAAGGTAAAATGACTAGGAGCTCAGACTTCAGCTGATTTCATCTCCAAATTCACAGACAATAGCTTTCATCATTGGACAGCACAGTGATTAGCAGAAAGAAGGCCTCTGACCTGGAGCATGATTATAGAGCTAACTTTAAGTAGTCTTGAATGCATAATTTTTTATTGGAAAGAAAACAAAACTTCATATACCAGTTTCTCAGATTGTTAAATGTGTTTTCACCAACTATAATTATTCTTAAAATTCCCTTATAAATATGAACATCTCTCTGATAACTGATTGATATAACTGATTATGATTAGATGTTTCCATGGTTCTTTGGGGAAGCATTTGCTGTTATATTCATCCAATTTAAATTACCATATGGGTATATTTTACTAAGTTGTCTGTACTTTAAAATGTGTTCTCTATATAACCAATGTATACACTACCCTTATTCCTACTTTCTTTGTCTGAGTAAACTGATTTCTTTAAATGAGATCAAAGATACTTAACCACATCTTTGTGTTTATGCATGTGGGTAGCCATCTCTATGGATTATTTTATGTCAAGGCTTTAGAGAAGAAGTCAGTGAAGTATCTAATTTATGAAAAAGCATAATCACTTTACAGTGACCTTTGTAACTCACTATGCATATAGTATGGCAAAAATCATGAATTTCCTATTATGTATGTGCTTGAGGATTAACTCATTTTTAGAATTATCAATACATCTGTCAGTGAAAGTGAAATAAACTTTAATGAAAAAAATGGACTATCACAATTACCACCATCAATACAACCTTTAAAAAATTCTACAGATATCACATTGATCTTTTGAGGAATATTTATCTAATTCACACAACTGAAAACTCTTCTAACAAAAATTACTTTTAGTCTTCCAAACATTTTTGGAAGAATATGAGAGCAGTACTTTACTTTGATGTAATTTAGGAAGAAAAAAAAATCCCTGGATAAAATTTTAAACATATATGCATCTCAAAGGGAGAGAGATATTTTAAATATTTTGAAACAGTGTAGAAAATTGATGAAATTTGCTTCCAGAATATATAAATGCCTCCATTTTTGCCCAGACAGTATATAGCAACAATAAAGAAAAGCAGGTGAAATCTTTAAAATATGTTGTTAGAACTCACCAGCATGAAACTAAGTGAAGATGATCTAAAAGTATACAGCAAACAATAATGTTCTTGTCAGGGAATCTAGTAAAGCTCACAGAGACAGGATTCTCCTGGGCTTCTTATGCTTTGGACATGGGTGAGCCAAGCTGAAGGTAGTATGGTCTGGCTTTAGGTAAACCTTGAGACAGGAGAGGGACAAAGCTGCAGTGTCCTTATTTCAACAGAAAGCAGTAATTGTGCTGGAGAAGGAGATAGCCGCTTGTGCAGGAGCTCTAGAAACTCAGACAAGAGACACTGAACCCATGCAGGAGTGGGTGAATTCAGACAAGGTTCGTGAAAGTGCCAAAAGTTTTAAGTTTTAAAGATTATGTAGCAAAAACAGAGGTGTCACTGGCTGCAGAAGAGCAAGGTCAAGGGCAGGAGAGGTATAAAGCAGCACAGTATGTGGCGTGGGGATCTAGCAACCCTGTTTCACCACTGAGCCATTTGGGTGGATGCACGCAGGGGAGTCTGGGAAGCAGAAAGGGCCAGAGGATACAGAGAGCTTGCTCTGAAATGGAGGAAAGCCTCAACCTGGACACTGTGAGAGGAGTGGAGGGAGGCCCAGGCCAAGACAAAACTGGCTTTCTTAGTATGTGAGGGAGATTTTTTTACAAGCTCAATCAATGCAGAATGTTTAGGTGATATCGCTCCGAGTGGCAAGTAGTCACAGTATGATGGATGCTGAACATTTGCCTTATCAAAGGCAACTTACTAAGTCATGGGAGGGCAATGAGAACTAGACATACTTTTACTGTAGCATATCGACCAACTTTATCATCGATTGGAGAATTTAATTGGTGGTGATGCTAAGGAGCAGTTCAAGGCATTCTTCCCACATAATTAAATATAGGAATTCTAAATCGCACACTTATAAAAATAAGAACAAACTGAAAACCACAAATTTGATTCAGAAAATGTTATGCCTCTGATACAGAATGATATAATGGATAACATCATATTCAATGTTCAAGTACTTCGAAGATTTCTAGTTAAACATTTTAATTTTCCATCTTAATTTTTAAGTCTATAATAATTAAATTTTGCCCAGAATTTAGAGATGATTGCTACTAACAACAGGAAAGATTGCTAATAGAGTAGATACCTCAAATATATGTTAAAATACATATTAAAACTACATTATCTAAAAATACTTTAGAATATTTAAAATACATTATCTAAAAAAAGCACAGGGCATATGTGGTTGATTAGATTAATCCTTTCTTTTTGACTATTTTTATTGGCCTACATTATTGCTTCCAAAGTCTACTTTGAACAAATTCTAGGTCTATGAAAGCCTAAATAAGTCCCAATCACAAGTATAAAATTATTTCCTAGAACTACAAAATGTCTAGAAATTTCTTAAACTAGATAAATAAGCCACAATTAAAATTTTTTTGATTGCCAGCTGCATAGTGACCCCATCATAGTCTTTCAAGAATAGCTGTGCAAAAGAAATGACATATACTTGTCATTACCCAGGTCCTTGGGAATATATTTAATTATGTCTTGTAAATATGTGTGTTATGAAATGTCTAAAAAACTTGCTCTTACTAATGAATGAGAGCAAACATTAGCAGTAAATATTTCCTTTACCACAAAGATTTCATCCATAAATAATGAAAATTCAACTACCATAAGGGAGTTTGAAAGGCTCCAAGCACAAAGAAATGATAAGCTCAAAATGCTAATCACTCTATTCTGTGAGTCCATATTGTATACACGAGTATCACATTGTCTTCAATAAATGTGTACAATTGTATTATCATTAAAAATTAAAAATAAGATTAAAAATAACACTTAGCAGTAGTTTCGCTATTTTAGTATGTTTTCAAGGACACTGAACTAAAACTCTTAGCATACCTAGTTGGCTTAAGAGGAAGTGTGAACCAGGCATGGTAGCACACATCTGTATTCCCAGTATGTGACAAGCTGAGGCAGGAGGATCATCATGATTTTAAGGCCAGTCTGGGCTAAATTGTGAGTTCAGGGTCAGCCTGAACTACATAGCAAGACCTTGACTCAAAAAAACCAAATAAATAAATAAATAAATAAATAAATAAATGGAAGTATGATTTACAGTTTTAAAGTTCACCCAGCTGTGAATGGGTAGAAAGCACCAGGCAGTTCTCGGTTGGTACGACTGTTGGTGTCATCTGGATTTTGTGCTTCAGTCTGGCTACAGCTTTAAGTTCTTGTGCCTTGGACATGATAATTACATTTCCTAAATTATATGCACAATGCTCTGTTTATAGGGGTGTGCCAAGTACAAGAGCTGACACTGAGTATGTCTCTGGGATACAGTTTAAATTGCTTTTCTTTTTCCCAAACAAGAGTATAATTTCAGTTGCATATTATTGAAACGATGACAAATATAGCACATACTAGTGTCACTGATCCCAATCATTTTCTATCCCTTTTCCTAATGTTCCCAAGCTCCAGGATAATACAAAAGGAGGTAGCTTGAGTGCGTTAGTTTTTCAGTGTGTGTTAGTTTTTCAGTCTTAATCAGAGAGAGAGAGAGAAAGAGAAAAGAGAATAATATCTAGTAGTATTCAAGGAGGCTATGAAACTTGACACTATGACACCAATTACAGGTACTTACTTAGAACTACCTAAACAGCAGGGTGGGCTTATAAACCTGCGGGGTTTGGCTGTAGAAAAGGGATACTAATTACAGTAATTTTTCAAGACTGCTTACCACATGCCTAACTACCATACAGCATAAAGATGTATATGTAAGTCATCAAGTGTCAGATTAACTTGTGCACATTTTAGTCTAGATTTTTTTGTCTTTTTGAGACAGGGTTTCGCTATGCAGTTCAGGATGGCCTTGAGCTCACTTTATAGCCCATGTTGGTCTCGAACTCACAATGACCCTCCTGCATCAGCCTCCCAAGTGCTCAGATTACAGGTGTGAGCCACCATGCCTGGCTTGTGCACATATTAACTAAAACACTGAACCCCACTCATGTGTAGTCAGTTTTCATAATTTATCACTCTTCTACTCTGGTCATTGGCCCATAACTTACAATCTTGGAAGCATGTAAGAAATTTACAAGGAAAAAAAATAATCAAATGAATATCTAAAGCAATCATAATTTTGAAAAAATAGGGTACGTAAGTGAAGACAGGAAGGATGTTATTGGAAAAAGTATGCTTGCTGTTCTATATCATAAGCTATTCCTAAATTAAATTTATCTTAGATGTATCAACAGTTGGGGTAAAATGGACATATCAGTGAATTTTACAGTCAAATTTCTAAACAACAAATATCTAGCAAATTTTATAATCAAGTTTCTACAGAATATCTGATAGGTATTTTAAAAATTACAAATGCAAAATAAAAAAACTTTCAGTTTCCTCTAAAATTATACCTATTCTATTACAAACAGTATTATATACAGTTACTAAGAGCTTTCATCTTCATTAATTTGCACAAAACACCTGGAAATATATGTCATAAGAATAAAAATGAAATAAAACTAATGTAAGAAATAGGGAATCATTAAATGTCAGCAATGGAAATGTGTAGGTAATTTGGGTAATACAACATGACTAAAGAATAAAGCTGTTTTTTTAGTTTTGAGAGGTTTTAGTTTAATGAAATAAACAAATTTATAGAAATTATTCACTAAGCATTCTGTGTCAGCCTACACAAGTTTGTACCACTTTATAACAAGGTTTTCAGCCTTCACACCAGTGTTTTGGGAGGGCTATTTCTTTGCTATGGGAGGTCGTTCAATGAAGAATGTTTCACAGCCTCTCTGGCCTCTACCAGCTACGTAGACTCTATTGGTACCACCCTCACTTTCAGCAGTCACAATCAAAAGTGTCCCCACCATTGCCAAAAGTTCCCTGGGAAGCACAACAGACTCCTACCGGGAAGTGCTGCTTTATAGAATGGGGGAAGAAAAATTCTATTGAGGTCACTATTTTAGACAAGGATAGGAATTTTTTTCCCTGGGTGAGAACTATTAAGCCACAGAAGGAAAATATATATTCACCCAAAAACTCAAAAAAGTGTTTTTATGAGTTTTTTTAAAACAAAAGGTGGGTGTTGAGAGAATACAAGAAACAGGGAAATGTTCTCTCTCACTTACAAAATCAAGAACATGAGACATAAAATTTATTTAGCAAGAAACAGATTACAAAAATATACTTCAGTTCCACATTATGATTTAAATAGAGCGATGCAAACTGAAAGATAAAACAGAGGAGGCAAAAGTAGGAAAAGATAGACTAGTTAAGATGGCGGAGGTGGGATGGCCATGGGCAATACAAAAGTGTAGAAATGTAGAACACAGTGATGGGATTGGTAGTTAAAGCACAGCTTTTCCTGGCCATCCTCTGTGCTTTCTCTTAGAGGCCTTCCCTGTGAGACCTTCCCCATCACCATGGTCCTTCTCCTCAGGCCAAGCCAGCTGTCCACTGTGCCCCTGAAGGCAGATGCTGGAACTAGAGACTGAAAATAGGTATGGGGAATCCCTCTCTGCCCACAATGACTGCCCCAAGAGGCTTTGAAGCTGGAGAATGGCAGGATCAAAGACTTGTTTTCCTACAGAGAATAATGTTTTTTCTGAGGAAGCATTTGTGTGAAGAGCAGAAAAGTAGATAATTTTCCCAGGACATGGCGGTAAGAACCGAAGTTAGGGTGTTGGCAAAAGAAATTGAACATAATAGGGCCATTTATGTTTTATGTAATCCTTTGAAGGGTAAAATATGTTATTTGTTCTCATAATCAGCAATAATATTTAGATTTACTTTATGCACAGAAAGTATTTAATACATACAAAACCACTTCAGTTTGGTGTGATTCAGTTCATTTTACTCATAAGGATGCTAAAACCCAGGGAAGTTAAATGACTTGCCCAAGTTCAAAGATCTAGTGATTTGGAGAGTGCAACTCAAATTTCCAAAATCCAAGACTTCATTCATACCAGTTAAAACAAATGAGTGGCAAGAGTGCAAATTCTCTTGTTTCTACCAAAACAGACACTGGTTGGATCCTGAATGTGCCCCAAAAGCCCTGTGTAGAAGACTTGGTCCCCCGTTGATGGTGCTATGGAAGATGGTGGGAAGTCCTCAAATTATTGAGAGTGAGTCCTCAAAGGGGATTATAGGGTCTTGTGACTTTCTCTTCTCTCACTTGCTAGCCAGGAAAAGAGTAGTTTTATTCTGCCATGTTTTTGTGATGCCATAGGCCCAGAGCAAGAAGGCCCACCAATCATGGACTGAAATCTTCAAAGCTGTGAGCCAAAATGAACCTTTACTTCTTATGCATTGATTATCGCAGGTGTTTGTTATAATGATGCTAACATACTGCTCATCAGTTTCCTACTAAGAACTTGCAGATGGCCTCAGAATCCTTCTGAGCACAAGGCTCCCGCAAACTACCCAAGACATCTTTTCTGCTTCCTGGCAGTGTACTATGCTATCTCCCCAACAAAAAGGAAAAGGAAAATGGCAGTGATATTGTGCTGGCGGCAGCTGTGTTAGTAGATTAGAAGCAAGGAAAGGGTCCACATTAAAAATGACTAAGGAGGACATGAGCCAGAGTGGTTCACCTGATGGTGACACTATCAACAGAGGGGATAGAGCTGGGAGCAGCAGCGGAGCCACCTGCAGTGAAAGTGACACTGAAGGTGTTGAGTTCCTGGTGAGGGATGTGCTCTCACAGTTACAGCAGACAGGGCTGTTCACAGGGAGACAAAGACAGGGCCCCCAACCCTTCCACCATTTCAGCCCCACAAACAGTGGAACCATGACCCTGAGAGGTCCATATATGTACAAAAGACCCTGTCCAGGTAGTTTTAGGAGAGTTGAAATAAGGAGGTTCAAAAGTCCTGATTTAAAAGACACTTGCTATATGTCCTTTTACAGAGCAATGAAATCCTTGAAATGGAAATAATCCCCAAATAATACAAATTTAAATTTCCATGTGCTAGATTTCATTTTAACTGGGAAGGGACAGGGAAAAGCAAATGGCCCTTGAGCAGCTTCCTCGGTGAGAATCACAAATATTTTCAGTAAAACTTCACAAAGTTTTAAACCTTAACATGAGACACATAATCACAACAAGATGTTTTGATGTAAAGAGAATGTGGCTGAGTCACCCTTCATTGTGAGGTTAACAATACCAGCCTTCCTGCCATCCCCAGGATGATCCCTGAACTTCATTATGTCAGGCACACGGAAAACTAAACAGACACCCTGGGATGTCTGCTTCTAACCAGGAGGCAGGGGTCCTGCTTTCAGAGACCCCGATGGACAATTTGCCTAGCAACTTTCTAGCCTCAAAAAGCCATGCTCCCTATTATGCAGCATTCAGTATGTTTCATCTTGGTCTTTATTTTTTCTTTCCCTTGTTCTTTCCTGTCTCACTGCCATCCATTTTATGAATGTCATTGCCAAGTTTTAAAGATCTTGCTTGGTACCATATGGCTAATGTCAGCCAAGCAGCATTTAATATTTTCTGAGTAACAGGATATTGTATTTACTGCTCTCAGAACTAATTTCATTCTTAAAAAATGATCAAGGTTACACACACACAGACACAAACACACACACACTGCAGAATGGAGACTTTCTACATTTTACAAAGCCAAGTTTTGATATGCGCTCTAAGGCAATAAAATTCAAATATTCTTTACAATAAACTACTTAAAAACCACAAACCAATATGATTTCTATTCAAAGGCATAAAGTCACCAGTGATCCACTTGCCAAAAACACAACAGAACAAAACAAAACTCTCAAATTCATGATGGGCCTAACAATGTCACTATTTCTCTGAAGCTCAGTGAATTATATACATGAAAGATTATTTTGATCTTAGGAATTCTTCATATGGTTAGTTATGTTTCCAGTGAAGCAAACTTCAAACAGGGTCTTATATACTTATTGATAGGTATAAATCCATGGAAAGATCTCAATTTCATTTTTTTAAAAGTTTAAAGTTGTGTTTATGTGCTGAAAGTTACAAATAGCATTCCATAGCTCTGGATATTCCAAACTACACATCATTGAGACAGTGTTTCAAGTGGCTCAAAATATCCTATGACATTTCCAGTAGTTAGAAAACTTCAGTAAGTAGTGTTTTAGTAGAGAGATCTTTTAAAGGTTTTCTTCACCAGGAGTGGAAGCTCTGGTGAGAACAGGGATGGGCCAGGCCATGGTGCCACAGGTCTGCAGTCCCTCCAAGCCCAGCTTGAGTGTCTTGGCAACTTAATGAGATCCTGTCTCAAGAAAAGGGAAAAGGGGTGGGGTGAGGTGGTGATATAGCTTCATGGGAAGGCCCTGGGTTCAATCCTAAGGGGAGAGATAGAGAGAGGGGAGAGGAAGGAGGAGAGGAGGAAAGAGGGGAGGAGGAGAGTGAGGGGAAGGGGGAAAAGTTGCTCTATCTTTTATGCTTGTGTCTTTCAGAAACACAGACAGAACTGGAGGGAGAAGGAGAGACATTCAGAGAGCCATGAAGTAGGCATTATGACCAAACTGAATGGGAGAAAGGAGGCTTGTGAGATTTTCCAAACTGATCTTGACCCCTATCCTTGACCACTGACAACCTCCAATGGGCAGCATGTTGGCCAAAGCTCTTATCAAAACTGCCCAGGATCAACATTTGGATTTTTTCTTCCTCTTGTTCTTTGTGAACTCTGCTCACTTTTTCTAAAGTACCTTCTCCTATCTTTGCAAGTCCTACTAGAATTACCTTGCATATATAATTGTTTCTTTGCTTCTTGTTTCCTTTTCTAAAGAGCATCATTTCCTCAAGGGCAGAGACCTGCTCTATGTTGTTCATCTCACAACCTCATTATCTGGATCCTAGTAACACCAAGTAGACAGGAATATTCAGCCATAGGCGGTTGAAAGGTGAATGGACTTCTTACCTTCTCCCTGCTTCCTCTCACAATTCAGAGGTTCAGTGACTTCACCTCCTAGCAGTCCCACTCTCCAACCTACCTTGGATGGATGCAGTGGTTGTTACATCAATGTCCACATTATTTGGGTATAATCAATACCACACCAAGCTCAAGGGATGTGCCTTGATAACCCTAACCAATTATAGTTTTCTTCTGGTACAGGGAGAGATGCACATATAATATAATTTGAATCTGGTCTAATAAGAAAGAAGCTCAGATTTTTGTTCAATGGTTGGACAAAGATCCCATCCATCTGACAGGAGCCAAAAGGAATACTGCCCTGGGATCTCTTGGTGGCCTTATCATTTCCCAGGGGTCAATGTCCATGAGTTATGGTCAGAGCCCGTGAGGTCAAAGATCATACACACAGCCTTGAGGGATTTTCAAAGATATCAGGCTATGACCCCAACAACACTGATGGTGACATCTAGATTTTCCATAGGTAAAATAATTTCTCATTTTCTTAAGACCATCAGAGCAGAAATTTCCCAAATGACACACCCCTCATCAGAAGTCCCATGTCATAAGTCCCAGCAAGGTGTCATTTAATTAATTGAGTCAAGTGTGATCTAAATGAGGTTTAACATTCCCAGGAAGGGTTTTCACTTAAAAACTGAAATATATTGATACAACATATGTTTCGTTGCTGCAATGTTTTTGCAACAGGTGTGCAACAGCACTGTTCCTTTCCTCCCTCAATAGTGTCTCCTGGGACCACTCCATGCCATTTCCAGTTACCGAGTTATCCAAAGAGGAGAGCAGAACACTGCAAGCATGGCTCTTTATCTTTATAACTGGGACTCATAAAAAATTAAGAAAAAAAAGTCAGTGGAGTAAATTTACGATGTAGATACTTTCTAATCTTTATTTGATTAGTTGGTCAAATATTGTTTTTCTTTTAAAGTCAAAGAAACAACAGAACCACAGCAGGGCTTTCTATTATTCACTGAACAAATATGATAGAAAAGGAGAAAATGATCAAGAAATACATTTAAATAACTTTAAGACTTCTGAGGAGAGAATAATTACTTCTGATTAAAGGTTTGGAAAGACTTCACACAAGTTGTATTTGTTCTGCATTTTGAACAATGGGAAAAAGCAACAGGCAGAGATGAGGGGAGGAAATGAAACCCTGAATTACTGCTAGAAAACTCGGAGCGGCCAGTTGGATTTAAACACAGGGTACGTGCTGATGGCGGGAAGAAATGATGAAGAATGGAAATGTGGCTTGAGAGCAGATGTGGAGGATGCTGAAGCCCTGTCTGTTCAAATGGCTCTGGGAAATCACACAAGATTTCCCAGCTACACAGCAGCATGACTAGGGTATAATCAATACCACACCAAGCTCAAGGGATGTGCCTTGATAACCCTAACCAATCAGTTTTCTTCTGGGTTTTAGGAAGGCTGGCCTGGTAGTGGCTTAACAATGTTCCAATGGGCAAGTCCCAGGGCCCTAAAACAGGATGGAGGCTGTGGCAAAAGGGCCAGTCCTCAAGTCTCCTCATTCCCTTCTCATGAGAGTTCTTGTCATCAGGGACCCACGCACCAGAGTGCTTCCCCCCACCAGTCCAGGACACAAAGGACCCTGGGGCTCAGTGTGGGTTAAACAGTCCTTTGTGAGCCCTGAGACCCCCACCATCACCTTTAATGTCATTTCTGTGGAAGAACATTTTACAGTCTAGAAGAACAACCTAAAAACAAAAATATAGAGTATACCTGTTTACAAGTAGGCATTACCAGAATAAACAATTGATATTATTATTCCTTATTTTTTTAAGAACAATATTTTTTTTTGAAAGAAAGCTTCTGTCTCATAGAGGCAGAAGGGGTACCGTGGGCTGCCAAGGACCCTGCCTTTTCTAGGGATTTTTATAGAGCAAAACCACAAGGTGAGGTGGGTCCAAGGTGGGGAAAAATGGGAACTCGCAAGATGGGCATGAGGTGGGACAGAACAGTGGTCATCTAATAAGATAATGAGCATAATTGTTCAGGTAAAAACAATTAAATGGGGGACAAATGGGGAAGCCAGTCACATGGCAAATGGGCATGAATACAGAACAGGGCCTTTGGCTGTAGGGGGTTGGTTTATTCCTTAAATTTTCTATGAGTTTAAAGATAATATTTTTCAGAACATTATAGTTTTTTTTCCTATAGATTCTGTGGCTGCTTTGAGATTTTTGTTTAGAAAGACTCACATGCTTAAAAATGAGTTTTGGAGTTATGGGTCTTAAAATAGGATTTATGCTGTCATATAATACAAGTTGAGAAGAAATGATGGTTGGGGTAAGCTTTGTTTCTCTTTTGTCTGATGAGGTTTGAATTAGTAGGAGATGGATAATACAGATAAATTATGGAAGGAAATAAAAGAATGTTCCAGGTATTAGTCAAAAGATCTAAGACATTTTGAATAAGGAAGATAGGAAACAAGTCTCAGGCAGTGCTATCTATCATTTCTCAAGAGAAGATGAAAGATTTCTTAACCAAAGAGGCAGGCCATTTAGTTAATCAAATCAAGTAGGAGAAAATATTGAGTAAGAACAAAGAAAAAGGACATGAATTATGCTAATTCTAAAGAAAAAGAGACAAAAGAAGTTCCTTAATTTGCCTTTTCTTATGGTGCTGTCACTTGTGGGGCCAAGAATTAGGTAATCAACTCCTTTTTTTTTTTTAAATAACTTGGTGCTAACTGATAATATTCAGACACTTTTTACTATAAAAATTATGTATCTCTACAAGCAATGGGGAACAGAAAACGTGTTCCCAGAAGTTTCCCTATCTCAGTAAGCAGACCGTGGAGTCCCTGAGTTTGTTCTGAACACTCAGTAAGTATGTTCATATCATGTCAACCATAACAAAACATATTCAGTATCATGCAATAGGGGCTATTTTATGTTGAAGGAAAAAAAAAACTGAGGCAGAAGCATGGAAAGTAGGGCTGGGGGAGTCTCCTGGCTCTGACCCCAGGCAGCTCTTGTGCCATGACTGGCCTCATGGAAAGAGTTTGCTGCCAAATACTCTTACTCAGGCTCTACTGGCTGCCTGGAAATCACAGGTAATACTGAATCCTGAAAATACTCTGTTTTTTTCCTGTTTATTCCTTCCTATCATAAAGTTTAATTTATAAATCTGGCAGAGGAGGAGGTTAACCACCATAAATAATTATAAAATACTTACAGTTATAACAATATACTATAATTGCCAGCATCACTACTCTTGATTTGAGGGATCATTATTAAATAAAATAACAATTACTTGAACTCAATACTGTGATCATCAATACTGTGATACTGTGATCATCAATAATAATAAACAAAACAGGTACAAAGTGATTAATGGGCAAGTAGCATTTACACAGCATGATACACTGTACAAAAAAATGACCCTATCCTGAGTGGACAGTGCAGGACAGTGTAAGACATCATCACACTCTTAGAACAGCACACAATTTAAAACTAATGAATTGCATATATATGGAATTTTTCATCTAATACTTTGGACATAGCTAACTGAGGGTAACTAAAACAGCAGAACCAAGGATGGGGTGCTCCTGTATTAGTGCTCTCATTTAAACTTTCTGTAACTTCCTCTTAATGTTGTCTCTCTTCCAAGTAGGTGTTAGAAATGAATATTTACATATAACAATTAAGATCAAATGCTGCTGAGGCTGTGGGGATGGGGGGAAGGAACCCTTCTACACTATTGGTGGGAATGTAAACTAGTACAACTACTATGGAAATCAGTATAAAGACTCCTCAAAAAACTAAAACCAGAAATTCCATTTCATCCAGCTATTCTATTCCCCTCATAAGTATCTTCCCAAAAGAGTTAAGGACCTCACATTACAATGATGCATGAATACTCATCTTTATTGCAGCACAACTCATTACAGCTAAATCTTGGAAGCAGCCTAGTTGTCCATTAACAAATGAATGGATAACAAGAATATGGTATACACACACAATGGAGTACTGCTCTCCCCTTAAAGAAAGATAAACTTGAGTCAATTGTAGGAAAATGGATGCACCTTGAGATCATAACGTCAAGTGAAATAAATCAGACACACAAGCTTAAATGTCACATGGGTTCTCTTACATGAGAAATCCAAAATATAAATAAAAAGTAAAATAAAAGATTATAGGAAGGAGAGAAACAGACATTTCTCAAATAGGAAGGGGATCAGGAAATAGAGAGGGGGTTGGAGGTGGGGAGGAAAGAGAAAGAAGATGAAAAAAAGAATTAAGATATATTATATACTTGTAACAACTCCATACAAGGAATGTAAACATTATACATTATTCTGTAAACATGTATACTAAGAAAAAAAATTAAGACCCTGTATATGTGAGAAGGATACACACATACAAACACACACACACAGCTTAAGTGTGTAGACCTGCCATTTTGCTCCTTTTGGTTTGGTAAAGACATCTGCAACATTGGCTTCTCCTCTGTATCCTCCAGGGCTGTTTCCTAAGGTTACTCAGGACCACAAGAGCTGCAAACCTAAGTCATGTTGTTCGGTTCCTCCCATAGAGCTTTATTCACCATGGAGTCAGTGACGACAGCCTATCTCTGACTCCACAAACTGTAACTGCTCATGGACACGTCTGTCTGATCTTGAGGGGCATCCTTAGCAGGCTTTATTTAAAATTTTTAATTCCCTTTAAATGTCTGTATAGGAAAGAGGTAGGAATTTTGGGAGAATAAAAAGATATATTAACAGAATTACTGTTAGTGAAAAGAGATAAAATATTAGTGTAATTTTTCTCTGAGGCAAATTCTGCATTGATTATTAGCCACCTCACAAAGATCCAGGAGTTTTTTTGAAGGAAGGGATCATAGCTTACTCATCATCATTATCCCCAGCATGTAGTTTAAAACCTGGCAAATATTAAAGTCTCATAATTGAATCAAATATAAATATGAAGAACATGACAGTCTTCCTTAAGTATCTGTCTGGTACTGGGTCCAGACCCTTTGCATATAACTAATACATGATCTCCTATATTTTTAAAATTATCTCCAGATTACTTATAATATCTAATACAATGTAAATATTACATTATATAGAATAAGTCTATAGATATCTTTAGTACAGACACAATTTTAAAAATATTTTTGATCCATGGTTGGCTGTATCTGTACCTATGAAACTCATAGGCATAGAGGGCTGACTGAATTTGAAGAAAAAATAAATAATAGATCAAAGAGAGTAAATGATCTTTAGAATTGTTTTATGAGGCAATTAGTAACAAATAAATAGTTAAAAGAAAGAGGTAAGAAGGAAAAGACGGTGGATTGATAAGCAGCGGGATACATATAGAACCTCCCTGAGAGAGACAACTCATGCCGGAATAAAATGTCCTGGAGAGGTCTGGACAGAGGGGGATGGATCCTCTAGACCCAGGAAGAAACTAAAGGCAAAAGAGCTGGTCAAACACACAGTCCCTGGGCTACCACTGGAGAAGCTAGAATTAGTGGCCACAGCACTCTCCAGCCACCTGAATTCATGCCGCTGTGACTGGCCTAAGCGGCCCAGGCTCCGTAGCCACGACCAGCCAGAACCACGCAAAATCATGCCACTGTGACAAGCCAGTTGCATTGAAGAGAGAGGTTGGCGAGCCCAACTGAGAATGGAGCCAGCGAGGGACCTGCATTAACCCATAGTGAGTGCTTGGAATACCCCCCCCCCATGGGAAGGGGGCAACCAACTGGAAGACATGTTGGAATCAGGCAGGACGAGCCTGAACTAGGAACAACAGTGACTTCAGTTGGTTGCTTCCTTCCCAGAGCAGATTGGTGGGATCTGCTTGGCCTGGGTCATGCCCCTGACCAGGACCCAATAAGTTGTCCCAAACCAATTCCCTATGTGCAGCACGCACTAACCGGTGAAGGTCCCCAAAGGTTGACTGGCCTGGTGGGGAGAGACCAGCATACACCGCCTCTGCTTGCATCTCAATGACTAAGAGCAAACTGGAGAGGGCAAAAATCCCTCACCAGCGTGCTTCAGAAGAACCTCAACCAACAAGGAAAGGGACTGGGACCTCCACTATACACCTGTATGGAAGAAACCAAAAACATGACAAGAGAAAGAAACAAGAAAAAGCCCCCAGCCCAAAACCCTGAGAACACTGATTCAGGAGAGATAAATACAAAAGAGATTGAGGGCAGCAAACATGCAACATCAGACACGGAAACAATGGATATTAAGAGATATCTTCAGGACCTTGTAGATGAGCTCAAAACTGAAATATTAAATCAAGCAAAGCAAGATATAAGTAGAAGAATAAAAGAAATGCTAAGCACCTCTCAAGAAGATACAGATGGAAGAAGGGAGGAACACAAAAAAAGGAGAGAAACGTTTGAAAAAGAATATAAAGAAAACCTAGAATACATAAAGCAGATTCAAAGAGATTACCAGGAAATTAAAAACTTCATTGAAAGCTGGCAAAACTGCTTGAAAGAAACTAAGGATAGACTATCAAAACTTGAAGACAGGTTTGCAATGTGTGATCATGAAAGGAAAGATCTCTTAAAAACAACAAGGAAACAGGCAGTAACAATACAAAGGCTAGAAGATGACAAGAGAATCTATAACTTAATAAGAAATGTAAGTGAAGAAGCAGGAGTAAAAACAAAGAAATTACAAAGGCTATTCACAGAAATAATTAAGGAAAACTTCCCAAGCATAGGAAAAGAAAATGACATTCAAATATATGAGGCATACAGAACCCCAGGCACCTACAACCAAAACAGAGCTACACCAAACATATAATAATCAAGATACCAGAAATTCAATATAAGAAGAGAATATTAAAAGTCATCAGAGAAAAGGAACAGATCACCTATAAAGGAAAACTCATCAAAATCATGGCAGACTTCTCAACGCAGACCATCAAATCAAGATGAGCTTGGAGTGAGGTATTCCAAGCTTTAAAAGAAAATAACCTGCAGTCCAGATTGATGTACCCTGCAAAACTGTCTCTAGAAATTAATGGAGAAGCAAGATGCTTCCATGACAAAGAGGAACTGGGGGGAATTTGTGAACACCAATTCAACCCTATAGAGAATACTGATGGACATTCTAGGGAGAGAGGAAAAAAAATACCAGGATTTCAGGAACAGTGGCAGAGAGGCCTCAATGAATGGGGCAGGCAATAGAATGAAGGAGAAAACTAGACAAACAAAGGCAGGAAAATAGCATAGCAAAAATGAGGCAGAGAAGATTGGCTATAATCTCTAACATAGATGGCCTTGATACACACAAAAAGAAAGAAAGATAGAAAGAAAGAAAGAAAAGAAAAGAAACAGGCAGAGTAGATCAGGAGGTAGGGTCCACTGAGATGCTCTGTATAGGAAATATAATCAATCTGAAAGAGGGTTTATGAACTGAAAGTCAAAGATGAGAAAACAATGCTCTATGTGACAGGGAACCAGAGAGAAATAGGGGTAACTTGACCAGCACCTGCAGATAGGTTAGAAAGACAGGATACTTATGTGCAGTAGAGAACTACTCAGCTATAACAAAGGAAAATCTTGAGGTTTTTTTAGGTAAAAGAATACAACTTGAGATCAAGTCCAGAAGTGAGAAGGTTTGGAACCACTTAGGTAAATAGCAGGTTACCCACCCCCCAGTCTAAAAACTGAGGGAGTTGGTGGGACCCAAAATGTGTAGCACCCTGTGGGAGTGAAAGGGGAGGAATAGTCTAAAAAAAGAAGGCAGAAGATATTGTTAATAGTGTACCAGAACTTAAAACATACATTACTCACACCACTCTGTTTAGATGGATTATATTCTGTTCCAGTTTGTCTAC
The DNA here is from genome assembly GCA_004027455.1 of Hydrochoerus hydrochaeris. Taxonomy (NCBI): domain Eukaryota; kingdom Metazoa; phylum Chordata; class Mammalia; order Rodentia; family Hydrochaeridae; genus Hydrochoerus; species Hydrochoerus hydrochaeris. The sequence goes on along the minus strand of PVLA01007467.1, from coordinate 14,835 downwards.
TTGTACTAGATTTGAGGGCACAGACAGCTATCCTGAAAATAGCAGGATATAGTATGATAATCATCCTTAAATTCCTATTAACTTAATCTGAAGCTCCGTATAACTTACACTGTTTTACCATGACTGATCTTAATTGAATCTGGTTTGTTAGATTGCTGTTTTGTATTGACAGATTTTATTCAAAGCTGTTATGATTGATAGTATCAAGTCTGAGAGTATAAGCAACTGCACTTAAGATGGCAAGATTCACTAGAATATCCACTCTGGTTTGATGATTACCTGCTTTTGAAGTTTTATACTGTCTACAATGTTTTGCTTTTATTAATATTGTTATGTACTACTATATTCAATTATACTGCTATATTCAATTATGCCTGATGATATAGACAATTCTATTGAAGATAACAAGAGACAACACAGTAATCATTGTAGATCACCTTGTACTGTGATTTTATATGACTTTTTCGTTTCACGTTTTTATAGGAATTTGTTTTGTTTTGTCTTGCTGTGTTTTGTTTTTCCCTCTAATACAGAAAGGATAGAAATACATGTAGAGATTCATGCATGCATAGAACCTATAAAGTTTATGAAAACTGATTATATAATTCATGATGAAATGATCAACTACTTTGAAGAAAAAGAGACACCACAGTACCCAGCACTGATTCCATAGCGGCATGATGTGAAATGCAGCAATACTATTATTCTTTGTTTAGAGTGATTTTAGCCTGTTTTGTTTTGTTTAATTTCAACATACATGAAGGTATGGACAGCTATTTTGAAGAGAATGAGAAACACTATGACAGTCATTGTTGACTTCCATGTTGTCTAATCTTAAAGACCTAAAATGCCTTCCTCATCCTGTTCAGATCATTTCATGTGAACTCTGTGTGTGAAGATATGGACATCTAACTGGAAGAAAACAGGAGACAATATGATAGATAGTGAAGATCTCTGATGTTCTTACTTTGAAATTTAAGTCTCTTACATTGCTTTTTTGTGTTCTGTTTTTTTCTGCTTTGTTGTGTTTAATTTTACCCTCTTTAAAATTAAAAAAAAAATTAAAAAGAAGAAACATTTATTGTTGTAACATACTTTGAGATCCTTAACAAATGTACCCAAACTTCCCCATGGGAAAATGAAGTGCTATTAAGTTAGAAACCTTAAAAAAAAAAAGTTAAGCTCAAGAACAATGGCATCATAGTAAGCAATTCGAGCATTACTTTGTTAGTCTTTAGAATATAATATTATTTTACAGATCAAGGCAATGAAAAAATATTTTTCCCCAAAGATATTTTTCCCCAAAGTCTCAGAAATAATAGACCAACAGTGAGAAGTATGTGGAAGGATATCATTTGTATAGCAAGTGTGGAAAATAGCTTGGGCTCCTTAAACCATAACATCATACTTTTATCATCCACAAGGACTGCACATGCCCAGGCCATACTGTCTTGGCTTCTGGAGCTGTCTTTTCAAAGCCAAGTTCTGAGTGATTCCTAGGAAAAATCAAAACCTTGGGCAGCTAAAGAGCTACTCTAAGTTACTCATGAAAATGTCAAATGGCTGTTGTACTTGTTTTATCCCTAGCCTACCTAGTCTACAACCAAAGAACAGAAGCAGCTTAATAAAAGCTAACTGAAACTTTCAGACTTGACACACATATTTGCAAGGAAGAATAAGTATCTTTCAAGAAGGAAACAAGCCCGTAAACCAAAGGAATTTGATTTTAAGAATAGGAGTCTCAGAGAAGTCTCAGCTAAAGCAGTCCTTACTCCAAATCTAACCTTCAGGCTTTAGTTGAAAGTTGGCAATTACCTGCCAAAGAGATGTTTGGGTGTCAGTTAGTAAATGAATTAAAATCTATGGGCAGACTCACATTAAATTTCTCGAATGCCTGGGGTCAAGACATATAACAAAAGAAAAACAAAACACTCATAATAAACACACAGCCATCATAAATAACCTTTGCATGTGAGCACAGAAACTGATCAGCAGTTTCTAGCACAGTAAGAGCTGATGAGCACTTGAAGAGGTTCTGATGAAATCCAGTAACTCTGCCACCCATATCTCATATGCACATTAGAGAACTTCCTATGGTACCTCTTCCTTTACAAAGCCCTCCCTCTCGGGCTCTTCCTCCTCCTGGCTGCGGTCCCCTTCTTTTCCCCCAATCTTCGTCTTTCCCGCTGTGTGCAATGCCCAGCCATAAGTATATCAGCAGCAGAAAGCAGATGTTCAAAACACACATTAGCTGCTACCTTCCAATCCTGCCCTTCTCTTTTGTCCTTCTTATCTCTTTCTCCTCTTTTTCAGATCAGAATCTCTTTTTCACTTTTTTCTTTCCTTCTCTGTCCTCTAGATATTCTTTCGCTAACAGATAAAAATATAAAACTTTAAATAGATGGGTAGATAGATAGATAGAGAGATAAAATCCACATTAGAATTGTTTGACTAGCCATTTTTAATTTTAAACTGCTACAAATGCATACCCATCTAATCATCCTGTTTTTTACTTCAAGTATAGTATTTGCTAAATGACATGTGATATTCAGTGCTTCACTATACCATCGATTTTGTGTTAGATTATTTTGCCCAACTGTAGGCTAATTGAGAATTCTGAGCATGCTGGAGTTTGACTAGGCTAAGTTATGAGGTTAGGTGCATTACATGGATTTTGTATTTACAATATTTGTAATTTACAGTGGGGTTACTGGGATGTAACTCCATCCCAGTAAGTTGAAGAGAATCTATGTACACTTTCGCATACCTGTGATAGCTAATATCTGTCAATATCTTTAAAACATGTTCATCAGATCAATATGGAGCTGAGATATGCTATACCAAAATTTGAGATCCTGGAAGCTGAAAATCTGTGAGATAGCACCTGTGCAGGAAGAGTTCTAACCTTCCTCCTTTTTCCTCTGCAGCAGGTCATTAAAAACCGGAGAAGGAGTCTCCCCCAGCTTCTCTTCCCTGTCCTCCTTCTTCTGAGGTACAGGGAGTTGAACTTAGCGCCTTTGCACTGAGCTACATCCTTCTCCATTTTGTATTCTTTATTTTGAGACAGCGTCTTCCTAAGGCACTATTTCCCAGGCTGTTTGAACTTGCCATGCCCCTGACTCAGGCTTCTGGGGTGTAAGGATTACAGGTGCATGCCACCATGCCCAGATGGGAAGAATTCTTTGCTATTCTCCTGAACTACTCACATCATAAGACCCTCATGTGAGAGGTTTCCCAATAGAGGGGAGGAACATTTCTCATTTCTAAACACAAAGAGCCAGAGAAGACTCTGGAGGAACAGGCTTTGCCAAACTCTGCCAACGTGTGGCACTTAGCTCATACCATGTTTGCCTTATCACATTCCTACAAGAATATTCACTCCTTTCCAGACCTAGTTTTAAAACATTCAAGTTTAATGAACATTAAACTAATGTCTTTTGAAGTTTATGATATCACACAAAACATTAAATGTTTTTCTCTTATTAACCTTCTTGTGTTACAGAGACCTTGCCATGAGTCCAGGATAGGTAAGGAAAATATATTTTTCCTCCCTGCATTTGCATGCAATGGAAACAATCACACGGGGGGAGGGAGAGGAACTATATATTCAGTTTTCTCTGTTACATTTTTGTGGTCAGGATGCCTCACAGGTTGTCCTGAGGCCTATGATTCCACCCCACCAAGGTGAAAGTTTAAGGTAATCCGTGCAGGAATGTAGCAGGTAGGGAACAAAGCATCCAGGAGGAGGAAAAACAAAGCAGCCCAGCACGGAACAGACCCAGTTTTCTTCTTGTCATGCTTTAAGTTAAAAAGAAGAAAAAAAAAAAAAAACAAAGCACAAGAAAAGAAAAGCTTATAACCTAGACATATAGACTAAATCTGAATCACAGCTGCATGACCCTCACCTGCACATTTCAGGTTGCATGGCAACATGGCATTTCCTAAACCATTAGTTATCCTGAGGCTGTGTGAAGCAGAGCTCAGCATAGCACCTCCCATGGGGTGAAGCATGCTGGGAGGTATTTGCTAGCTAGCTGGGGACTACATAATTGGCTTGCCACCTCAGAATTCAGGGACAGTTCTCCAGGGCAAGGTAGCATGGCAAGAGCACAGAGCCAGACAAAGCAAAAAACAGGTAGAAGCCATGTCTGACTCCTGCCATGGTCTCTTACTCTCATCTCTGCACATCCCAGAGTCAAATGGCACACTTCACACTTCCTTACACTGACCAGGCCCGCTCCCAGGTGGCCCTTTCAATGATACACAAAAAGGATGCATGCCTTTTGTCTATCTTCTGATAACACACATATAACATGCACAAATTTGCAATTTTCTTTCTAAAAAGCATTAAATGATAAATTTGGAATACCTACACTCTTTTCCAAAATCAGTATAACATTTGTTGTATAAATTGCATCAAGGTTTGAAATAAATGGCTGTGACAGGTGGCTGTGATAGTTAATTCTTGGCAGACGCTCTGTCTAGGAGGTTGCATAGATTCAAACCTGAAATATGGAGAGCCGAGGAGTTGTGTGGGCGAAATTTTTCAAGCTTATGCAACAGAGAACAGCATTCCAAACATCAGTGGAGAGATCAAATGCAAAACAGTAACTGTGTTCTAATGTCCTATGATATTTACTTAAAGTAATGGCTCCCTGTGACCTTAACTTTCTTGTCCTATTAAGGCACAGAGATATTATAAAACCAGCCCCAGAGTTGAAAGATATTAATGCTTAAATTCGGTGTTAACACTTAATATCTGTGTTCAGTCATTCAAGTGGTTCAGTATACATTTGTTGAGCAAAAACAGTAGGCTAAGCTTTGGAGACTGGCAGTAAGAAAGACCCACAGTAACCCAAAGCAAAAGGCTCAGCCTCTCAGGGCCTATTACTGGCCCAGTAAGGTGAGTACTAAAAATGATCAGACTTATCTCCCTCACAGGTAGGGACAAAGCACTGGTAAAGAAATGTATGCAAGAATTCTCAATGGTGATGATCTAAACCAACACGTTTTCCTAATTAGTTTATTTATAATTTGTCAAGGGCCAAAAAGAAATTGTTCTTGCCATGAGTTCTGAATTGGATTTTGAGACTTGGTTTTAAAAAATTACATTTAAAAAGTGAATTATTTCCTTTTAATCTGGAGCTAGTAGATTTTTCTCTTTGGGACAAGTGTCTCTTCTTTAGCCCCATGAAGACCTCTCTAAACTGGCTGCATCTCAGACAGTGCTCAGCATTAATTCTACAGCTTCTTCATAAAGGCACACAATTAAAATCTTTGGATCTAGCAGTTTAAACATTTTCTTAAGCAAGGAGTTCTATTGTCAAGTGTTACCTAGAGCCTAAATGTATGAACAGACACCACTGGGCTATTCTGGCTAAGTGGGTGTGGGGTGGGTAGCTCATCTTCTAGCTGCAAGTCCCAAGGCTCCTCTTTGTGCTCAGAATCAGTTGAAAAATCTTTCTTCCTAGTTCTCATTCAGATTCCTCCTTTTTCCTTCTTCTTTCAGAAGACATTCAAGATTAACAGTTAATAGGGAGGACCCTTTTGTTACTTAGGCTGGATTGGCCTATTGGTCCTACTAGTCAGAACTTTACTCTCTCTGAACCTCACATTTCTTCTCTGTCAGTCAGGGTCAATGTAAGTACCGTTATATTGTGATTGTGGGAATTGCATAAGACAAACAATTGCTTTCCCTGTTAAGTCTACACATATTGCCACAGCCAGAGTGGTTTTCATAAATTATTACATTATCAGTATCATTGCCCTGTTTCAGTCTTCACAATGCTTCACATTCCACTATTAGGTACCAAATAACTGATTAACCACTTACCTTAGCACATATATGAGTATGTGTATGCATGGATGTGTCTGTCTATAATTGTATCTATATCTAAATATCCTCCATTGACCACCCCCATCTCATCTGCCTCACTGGCCACTCTACAGATCTGTTCTCCATGTGTCTAGGCCTTTCTACAGTGCATTGGGAGCATAACCATGCACAGAATACTGGACAAGGGACAAGCCGGTGGAGTACATGATGGTATTTGATCAGAATTCCAAGTAAATAACAGAGACAAAACATAAAAAGAGAAAACAGTGAGGAATCCACCTCACTGTTGAGCAGTGGATTCCAAATGTAAATTGAATAGCAGAAACAAACAGGTAAATAGGCTGGGAGAGGGGTCATATTCTTGAAGAAGTAGAGATATAGGTAAAATTGAGGAAAATGTATGGGAATTGTGGAGGGAACCAGTGAACTTTACAGAAGGGCTTATGAAAGACCAGGGAGGGCAAGACAGGTATCCTTAGTTTTGAACACATTGGGTCACTGAAATTTTCCTAAATGGACTTTGAGGGCTATTAATCTGCAGGTTGAATGTAGCAGGCTGTGGGAATGGAGGGCTTAAGAGTAGGGACCCCTGCCCTGGGGGCCTCTATTCAGCACAGGCACACACTCAAAACTAAATGCTTTGCCTCCCACCTGCTGCTCCCATGTGGCCTGTCACACTGAACCGGCTCCACCCAAAGAGGCCTCAGTGACAAGACTGCCACTCACTCCCTTCTGTCCCTCTCCTTCACCCCCACATTTGGTGAGTCACCATGAATACTCATTTCTGCTTTTAATTTGGTTCACTGCTCTTTGCCCCATTGCCAGCAACCCAAAGCAGGTCACCACCAGACTTTTAAATGCTCAGCCAGCATTCACTCTTGGGTCCCTCCTGTTTGTTCTCAGCTCTGTTTCCAGAGAGATCTTTTAAAAATGTATGTAGTCTCATGTCATATCCTGCTTCCCGTTGTTCCCAGGATGTCCCAAGTCCTAGCAGTGGTTGTTGAAAACTCATCATAGCCTGTTCCAAGGTCTTTTCTTGCCATTGTTTCTCTTCCTCCTTCTGTTCCAGCCATTTTGAATTTCATTCTATCCTTTCATTGTCTGATAATCAGAAATGTGTTTCTTTACCCGAAATTACTCTTGTCTCCTGCCATATCCTTCCCAACACCACACCACACCCACACTCATACATCTACCAACGCATCCAGTCTCACCTTGGTGGCCTGATTAACACTCGCTATTCCTGCAAGTTTCAGTTTAAAATCAACTTCCTGTGAAATCTTTGCTGTGATCAAATGAAGCATGGCCTCACAGTCTCTCACACATCTTGTTTCATAACATACATCACTGCTGTGGTTATTTGTTTAATGTAGGTAATAAGAAAAATGTGGTATCCATCACTCTGGATGTTTTTTGTGACTTTGCTGGTGAAGATGAACTCTATCCCACAAAAAGTGTATCAAGGCTAGGAACGCTGACCCCACCTTGAAACACACAGCTAGGGTATTTTTCTTTTTTAAAATTCTAACTGGAGCTGAATCATGTCTCACTTTCAAACTCTGTTTTTCTTAGTATCATTATGAAGAAGCAACTAAAAGGTATTTTATAAATAATAGTACTCCGGGCCAGGCATGGTGGTGCACATCTGTAATTCCAGCACTTTGGAGGCTGAGACAAGAGGTTTGCTGTGAGTTCAAGGCCAGCCTGTGCTACATAATGAGGTCAGGAGCAGTCTGAATGTAGTAAGACCTTGTCTCAAAAAAGAAAAAAAAAGTACAATAATTTCACAGTCTTGAAAACAGTTGATAGGCAATGAATTTTCTTGGGGTGATAGAAGCTTGTTTCAGGTATCTTATACCTGTCACTCCCTTCCACCCACTTTTACTGATGAATTCCTTGAAGAGAAGGATTACATGCTCCTCCACACCCACTGCACAAGTCAGGGCTGACCATACAGCAAGTCAGGGCTGAACATACAACAAATGGTTAAAAGCACTGCAGTCATTGACTGTCATTAGGAGCAGAGTAGAGCAAAAAGTTGATCTGAGTTCTGATTTCTTCAGCTGTTCAATGTAACTAAACAGCTCTATTTCTACATAAGGTTGTGGTGAGGACTGTAGGAAAAAGCACACATAAAAGCACTTTGAAAACTATGAAGAACATAAAACTGCATATTTCCCATTATTATTAATACTTCTTTGAATTTTAGCACTGGAAGGGAATCGAGGGAGGCGGAAGGCCATTGATATTTATTGAACATCAACCCAGGTCAAAAACTATGCCAAACACCTGGCATATGTTATTATTATTTTTTAATTCTCCCAATAACTCTATAAAGAAATTGGCCTTGAGGAGTTAGTCCCTTCATCAAAGTCACACAACTTTAAGTGGCCCTACTGACACTAAGAGACAGGTGTAAGACCTGTTTGTTTCCGAACTGTGGGAGGAGGGGCCAGAGAGCTGCCCTTATAGGAGTGACATACTAACTGGGGCTTGGGGAACCATGACTGTGGAAAGCTCTTGTTACCTTTCCTTTGTTCCTGAAAATGACTTGGCTTCTACACTGGCACCTTAAAGAAATGGAGTAAGTGCTATATGACTGGGGAATTACAACTAGCGAGTAATGATCAGTCCAGAAACAATCCAGTGAAAGAGTCAGGAGATGCTCAGGAAGGGAAGGGCCTGGGAAGAACAACTGATATTCTGGAGCAAAAATGAAGAGAAAAATCTCAGTGTATGATGGTAGTCTCATCAGTAAGAGCCTCTGAGTTCCTACGAGACATGCCAACTGACCTGTCTAAGGTCACAGCCTAGTCTGGTTCAGATGAAAATTCAGACAGCCAAGGAGACTTTGGAGCAAAATCTGAGCTGCCACCAGCTTCCCTATCTCCCCACTTTTTCACCTGAGTTTTTCAAGGGCCTCTGAGTCACTACAGAAGAGGGCCAGGGCCTGGTGGGCTGCGCTGGGCCTGAGAAGCATTGAGAAGGAGGACACCATTGGTTCTGTGGGTGTGGGGAGCTTATGAGAAAGCAGTGTGGGGTAGAGAGGATACAAGACAAATGATAAAGCTGGTAGCACTCAACACAAAAGACACATGCTGGCTCAGCTCGAGTCACCAGTGAGTCATAGTCTGTGAACACGAACACGGCCTTGAGTTGTATTTTGGAAAAGGGCACTGAGGTAAACTTTCAGAAGGTCTCTGTGTTCTCTTTTATCATCAGAAGCAAAAAGAACAATCACCAATAATAACTATTAAATATAGGCCAAGCCTTCATATTAATTAAAAGCTGTGTAATAGATATTTTGGCCAAGTTTTAAATCACCAAGAGCTATAATTGGCCCCAGCAAAAGATGGCCTCAAAGCAAAGATAATGGGGGGGCCTGCCTGCCTGCCAGTGTGGGATTCCTACTCCAGTTTTGCCATGTACCAACTGCACCATCTTGGTGAGGTCACATTGCCTCTCTGAAACTCAACCTTCTCTTTCCTACTCATTTTGAGAAAATCATAGATATGACAGATAAATGAATGCTTACTACATAGCATGGAGTATTCAATATTAACTGCCCTATAAAGGACAACTGCTATTTCATTATTAGTAGTAGCAATAAGTGACAAAATTTACCAACTGTATAGTATTTATATCTGCTGCAATTGCTAGATTTCAAAGAACCAATCTCTTAGACATAAAAGTCATTTTTGTCCCTTAGGGTGCCAATTTTGAAAAGAATGCCCCTAGAGGGCAGAAGAGACAAGAGAAATCTACTAGAATGTTAGAAAAAACTCAGGAGTTCTTGACACTAACACTCATGACACAATGAGAGGAAAATAAAGAGATTAAATATATGTGCTAAACTATAATCTGTTCTAGAAAAAGGAGAGGGTGCTGTGGATCAGGATAGTCCAAGAAGGGTCATGAAGAGGGGGGTATTGCAGTTGTGTTGGACTTGCCCCGTTGCCCACTCTTTACTCATGGGTCATGACTGCCCCAACTCCAGTGGGTACTGCTCCATCTTTCCAGTGTGTCTTTAAAGACTCCAGATATGCATGACTTCTCTAACTTAAGACCTCTATGCCTTCATATTAATTGCAGAACTGCAGATTCTGATTGAAGTTTGGAGTTTCCTAGATAAGCAGAAGCAAAAAAAAAAAAAAAAAACAACCTTTTTTAAAGTGTTTTTTTTTTTCTTTCTGCCTCTGCGATGGAACTCACAACCTCACGTTTACAGAGTGGGGCCTTAGCCAACTAAGCTAAACCCGGGAGCACAAAAAATCTTTTTTAAAGAGCAGCTGTCCCAGAGCACCCAGCAGACATTTATGAAGGCTTTGTGAAGAAGAACACCATCAAGACCATAAGACCAAGAGCTGTTGCTTTGGTTCCATGAATGAGTTTTCAGAATACATAACTTCCTGAAGTTGAAGGCTTAGTATGGTGTAGATACATACGTGTAATGTGCATATGTGCATATGTGTAAATCCACTTATACGAGAATATGTTTACTTTTCTGGCATAGGGTTCATACCTCTCAGTATGTGCTTGGAGGGAGTATATTCCCCCGAAAATTAAAAGTTAATATTTCAGACCAAGTTTAATCAAATTACAACCCGTAAGCCATATGTGATGTTTGATACATTGTGTCAACTTGAGAAAGTCTAGAAGCTTAACTAAGTAACTCAGCAGTTCTACATTTCAGGATGTAAAGGACATGCCCTTACCTCTAGGATGTTGTTCACTGTGTCAACTTGAGAAGCTTAAAAGTTTAATTAGGTGACTCAGTAGGGGGCCAGGGTCCTCCCTTTGTAAACATCCTGAGCCTGTGCAAGAGGGCACAGAAATGCTGTGAGCACTACACCCACCCAAGGGTGGGTAACCTGCATACAATATAAGAGAGGAAAAAGAGGTTTGTTCTCCTCCTTTTGCACTTACTGCTTTTAGTGTCTTCTGCTACCTTGAACTGTTGCCACTGTGCTATGCCACCCTGCCTTGGAGCCAGCTGATTACAGACTGAAATCTCCACAAACTGTGAATTAAACAAACCTTTCCTTCCTTAATTTTGGATGTTGGGAATTTTGTCCCAGCAATGAGAAAAAATTAACTAAGACACCATATCTGGCCCATTGTCTGTTCTTACAAATAAAGTTTTATTAGAACACAGCTATATCTACATATTTACCAGTAGGTAAATATGTTTCTGGCTGCTTTCACACTACTATTGGAGAGCTGAGTAGGTGCAGGAGAGATAATATAGTCCTTAAAACCTAAAACACAGGCTACAGTATTTTGCTTTCATAGAAAAGGGGTGCTGATCTCAAATTTGGACAGAATCATTTACTAGACTTGAGCACTTGCTGGCTAATAATTGTCCATCAAAATCCAAAAGTGAGCAAATGATTTTATAAACAAAACTTCCCTGCTCTAATTTGTATTTTAATGGATTAGTTAATCTGCTATAAATTGACCCTAAGCCTATTCTCAGAAGCCTAGTGGACTGAGGAGTGTCCAAAAGGGACATATTTAGGTAGGATTTCTCTGAGGCTACCTGCCACAAGCATCCTGGGGCAGGTTTCTTTTGCAAACTGCCAGAGTAGGAGTATTCAGGCAAAAGCATTATCATCATTCTAAATAACTCAAACATAGAGTGTATTGCCAAATATGAGAAATTATATAATTAGCAGCACACTTAGAAGACTATATAAAATATGCTAATACTCCCACCATGGTAAGATAGAGCTGCATCTATTAACTAGTGTACAAGATCAGTCCAAAGAATGAGAAACATCTTAAGGGTATTTTAAAAGCAATGTTATCAATCAGTTTGGTAGAATACTTTATTTGGACTAAAAAATAGGTTAACAAAAGTCTTAATTTGGTTTTAGTGTTTTAAACTGCTTATTTCAATTTTCAATGCACGCATTACTATCTTTAAGTCAGGAACCATGTTTTGTTGTTATTTTTAATTTGGTTAGATCTAATCATTCTGATCTATTAGCAGGAAGATCAGTTTATACATATGAACTTTATTTACATGTGCCTATTCTCTTATGCTATATGGAGAACAAAACAAGTAAAAATAAAACTACACCTGCACCTCAAGCTATATAGCCTTATTTTACTACTGTCTTCTAAGCATAAAACCTCAAGAACTATCTGTTTTAAATAATCTTGAAGTTTACACAAGAATCTAGGGTTCTGCAGCTAGGATCATGAAATGCATATAATAACAAGAGTCCATAGCTAAAGAAGGCAGCTATTTCTCAAGATCCACTGGTGATTGATTTAGGACCTCCTCCCAGATTCCAAAATCTGAGAATGCTCAAGTACCTTATATGAAATGTTGTAGTATTTTCACATCTTCCCATATGCTTCAAATGACCTCTAGGTTACTTATGACACCCAACGCATGCAAATGTTATGTCAATAGCTGTTTGCAATTTCTAGGAAATAAGAAGGAAAAAAATGTCCCCAGATATCTACCAAATACTTGATATTTGCCAATATTTTCCATCTACAGGTAGTTGAATCTGCAGATGTGGAACCCATAGAGGTTGAGGACCACTCTATTTGCAAATCTAATCTTAATATCATTGAACTCCTCAAGAGTCTTATTCTAAACACATACAGTAACCTTATCTTTGACAAAGGAGCCAGACATGTTTATTGGAAGAAAGTCTCTTTAGTAAATGGTGCTGGAAAAATTGGCTCTCTACATGCCAAAGACTAAAACTAGACTCAAGCCTATCACCATGCACTAAACTAAAATCAAAATGGATCAAAGATCTAAATATTAACATAGAAACACTAAGTTTACTGGAAGAGACAATATGTAGAAATCTCGAAAATATAGGTGTGCAGAGACTTCATAAACAAAAACCAGATTGCAAGAGAAATATTACAAAGAATCAACAAATGGAATCTCACCCTATTAAAAAGTTTTTTCACAACAAAAGAAATCACCAACAGAGTGAAAACACAACCCACAGACTGAGAAAAAATTATAGCAAGTTTTCCCACAGACAAATGACTTATATCTAAAACATATAAAGAATTGAAAAAAAAATCAGGTCCTGCAAAATTCAAAGACGCAAAGCAATGAACACACATTTCTCTGATGAAGAAATATGAATGGAAAATAATTACATAAAAAATGTTCAACATCACTTGTCATTTGAGAGATACAAATTAAAATAACACTGAGATTCCATTTTATGCAGAAAGAATGGTTAACAACAAAAGATCAACTTATAATAAACACTGGAGGGGCTGTGTGGAAAAAGAAACCTCTGTTGGTGGGAGTGTGGATTGGCACAATCACTGCAGAAATCAGTGTGGAGATTCCTTTAAAAAAAAAAAAAAAACCTAGGGATGCAACAAGGGGAACCAGACCAGCCGAAGGGGGAGCCCAGCTGGTGCAACGTGCCGTGAGGCGAGTACCAGCTCACCAGGGCAGACCCAGAAGGGTTTGGGACCAACGATCCCAGTGGCTGGGTGCCTGCCCAGCCCCCTTGGGTCACTAGACTAGGCTCTAGAGGTTCTGCTGGCTTGAGTGGACTGCGCCCAGCAACCTTCATTCAACCAGGGGAGCCAGACCCACCGAAGGGGAGCCAAGCCAGCTTTGCGCACTGCGAGGTGAGTTCTAGATCACCAAAGCAGACCCAGAAAGGTCACCAAAGCAGACCCAGAAAGGACCCTCGATCCTGGCCCGGTGGCTGGGTGCCTGCCCAGCCCCTTGGGTCATTGGACTAGGCTCCTGAGGTTCCGCGGACTTGAGTGGACTGCGCCCAGAGACTTTCATTCAATCAGGTGAACCAGGCCCACTGCAGGGGGAGCCAAGCCGGTGCCAAACCATGAGGGAAAGCTTAGGAACATTTCTGGAAACACAGAAATACAGGAAAATGACAAAATGAAAGACAAAAATGCAATCTCAAACCTCCAGCCCATCCCAAGAAATAGGAGCCATGTACATAGAAGAAAATACTACACATATACCTGAAATGTATGAAATGATATCAACTGAAATAAAGAAGCAAGCACAGGAAGCTATGAGGGAACTCAAATCAGAAATACTCTCCCAGGTAAAAGAAGAAATGATAAAAGTAGTGAAAGAAATACTGAATGCATCCAACAAAGACACAGCTAAACAATTAGAGGAACATAGCAAAATGACAGAATCCCTGAATGAGCAGTTGAAGAGTCAAACAGAATGCATTAAGCAGATTCAAAGAAATATACAGGAAATCAAAAACTCTAATGAAAGTTGCAAAAAAATGCCTCAACGAAAGTGAAGATAGAATCTCAGACCTCGAAGATAAGATTGCAGCTAGTGAACAGGAAAGGAAAGATCTTCTAAAAATAACAAGAAATCAGGAAATAACAATTCAACAGCTGCAAGATGATGCAAAGAAAAACAATATAAGATTCATAGGGATAAAAGAAAAAGAAGGGGAAAACACAAAAGATATCAAGAGGCTATTTATAGAAGTAATAGCTAAAAACTTCCCAAACATGAATACGGAAACTGACATACAGATTAGTGAGGCATATAGAACTCCAAATAACCATAAACAAAACAAAACTACACCCAGACATACAATAATCACCATCCCAGAAATCCAACATAAGAACAGAATATTAAAAGCTGTTAGAGAGAAAAGACAGGTCACCTATAAAGGAAAACCTATCAGAATCACAGCAGACTTCTCAACACAAAAAATGAAGTAAAGTAGAGCATTGGAGTGAAGTTTTTCAGATCCTTAAAGAAAATGACTTCCAACCCAGATTGATGTACCCTGCAAAACTGTCGTTCAAAATGGATGGAGAAATAAGATACTTCCATGACAAAGAACAGCTGAAGAACTTCATGATCACCAAACCAAACCTACAAAGAATACTGAAAGACATTCTAGATACACATAGGAAAAAACCACTAAGCAAGACAGACAATTAAACAGAATGGAAAGCTAAGATACAACATCAGAAAGATAACATGTCAACAATAAACC
>PVLA01007466.1:0-105253 GCA_004027455.1 Hydrochoerus hydrochaeris | reverse complement strand
CCCCCCCTCCCGCTTCACATCCCCCTGGCACATGACGCCATCTGGCCAATCACAGAACGACAGGCTGCGTCTTACGGACTAGGGCGGAGATGGGCACTCGCGGGGAGCCGGGGTAGGTGTGGGCTGGGCGTATTCGTGCAGGGCCAAGGTCCTGAGGTCGTCAGCGGGACGCCAGTCTTGAGGCGTGCAGTGTACGGAGTGGCGAGCCAGTGTTCTAAGGAAAGGCCCGGAGAATCGAAAACTTCCGTCCAGTCGGAGGCCGGGGCACGAGGACCTTGGCGGGCGAGCCGAGTGTCAGCCAGAAGACAAGTGTCCCGGCCGTTCTTGTCGCGAGTCTGTCTGGGGTCCTGACTTAGGCACGCGCCCCGTGGGCTGGGGACAGAGCAGGTGACTCTAGTTGTCACTGATGGAAAGCCCGGCTGTGTGGCCCTGGGCAGTAACTAAGGACACAGTGTGGCCCCGAGACCCCCACGACCGAGGGCAGGAGACATGGCCTGTCGGTTAATCAGCACTGGGGAGTGAGCCCGGGGCTTTTGCACTCAGCTACTCCCGATCCCTTTTTTAATTTGTTGAAATGAGCTCTCATTAAATCCCTCAATTGCCCAGAGTAGGCTCAAACTTGATCCTCCTGCCTTAGCCTCCCAGAGCGCTGGGGTTACAGATGTGCACCGTCACGCTGGGCCCTGGCGATACTTATACACAGATTTGAGGAGCTACAGTGTACTTTCTACAAAGCACACTTAAAAGTGTGCAGACCCGTGTCGTTAGCATATTTGGAATCGTGGAGATTATTTCCTATAGCTAATTTTAATTTTCATGCTCCTGAAAGAACCCTGTACCTATTAGCAGTCACTCCACCTTTTAAACCCCCAAGGACTTACTCTAAGAAATATTTTAAAACTAAAAAAAAAAAAATTGTTATCTGAAGTACAAAAATGTCTGGTCATCCTATACAATATTTTTAGTTCCTAAATTTGGCCACCCTGAGATTGGTATCTGAGCACCCTCTTGTGGAAAGTGAACTGTGCGCAGGAGTATCTGTTCAGGGCACATTTGCACACGCACCACCACCTTTGGATTTCCAACAAAACAGAGCCTCAAAAAAGTAGGCTCTGTCAGGAGCTGTCCCAGGTGCAGTCCTCCATACAAGGTTCTGGGCTCAGGTTTAAAGCCAGAAGAGAGGCATTTAGGACAATTTTAGGTCTAACAGGCCCTGAAGATCTTTCATGAGTATATTATTGCTCTGAATTGTTGCTTTCTCTTTGTTTGTATTTATTTAGAGACAGAGTCTTACTACATAGCCCAGGCTGGCCTTGAACTCATAGCAGTCTTCCTGGCTCAGCCTCCCAAGTACTGGGATTACAAACATGTGCCACCATGCCTGGTTGTTCCTTTCTATACTTCTAATTCTCTTTAGGTATTTAAAAATAGTTGTATTCATGTTTCTTAAATTATGACATTTCAATTTGTTATTTTTTAGCATCACCCACTATTTTGCAGTAGGGACTCTGGCTGGTGCCTCAGAACACTCAAGCCTCTGCTTCGCCTGAGGGGTTCACAGCTGTTGGCAGGAAGTCAGCCAGGCCAGGAAGCTGGCCCCCTGGCCTTGTCAGTACACAGCCAGTTTTCTTTTTTGTTTTAATGAACCTGCTGCAGACAGTCCCAGGGTCATGGAATATCATCCAGATTCCCAAGGCAAGGCTGTCTCTGGTTTCATCTATTTATATTTCACTCCCTCATTCCTTCCATCCACTCATTCTCCTGACCCACAGCAATCCTGTTGGTGTGCTTTGTGTGTGTGTGTGTGTGTGTGTGTGTGTGTACTTTTTCATCTCAATACAGTAACATTTAAATATGCATTCTTATTAGGAGTAACAAGAAAGACTGTTGTGAGAATAATTAGAAACCTAAAGTCACTTTTAAAATTCTTGGATTAGAGTTTCCTTATAGTAGATAGCAGAGACCCACGTACCCCTCCCCCAGTGTCCCTATTGGCCTGGTACCCTTGTTTGTTGACATATTATTAGTAAAGTCTGTATTCATGCTTCCTCCATTTTACCTGAGGTGCTTTTTCTGCCCAGAATCCCCCCCAGGCTCCCACAGACCCTTAGTCATGTCACCTTAGGCTCTTTTTTGGGGTTGTGTTCCACATTTATAGTTGGGAGCAATGGTCAGATGTTTTGTAAATATCTACTGGGATTTGTCTCATTTTTTCCTCCAGATTAGAAAGGTGTGAGATGTTGGGGAAGGAAAATGACAGAAGTGCCCTTTTCCTCCCAGCATCTCAAGGGTCCCTACTGTCACCATGATGTTCACTCTTGGTGATGCTGTCCAACTGACTGAGGTCGCACCTGTCAGGTCTCTCCCCTCTCCTTCCATACTGCACTATTTTTTTTATTTTTAAAGAGGGTAAAATTAAACAGAGCAAAACAGATCATAAGATAACAATGTAAGAGACACAGATTTCAAAGCAAGACAACCAGAGATCTTCACTGTCTGTCATATTGTCTCTTGTTTTCTTTCAGATAGTTGTTCATATCTTCACATACAGTGCATTCATACAAAACAAAATAGTATAGAATTGACCAGAAGCCAGGCGTGGTGGCTCATGCCTGTAATCCCAGCACTTGGGAGGCTGAGGTAGGAGGATTGTTGTAAATTTGAGACCAGCCTGGGCTACAAAGTGAGCTCAAGGCCAGCCTGAACTGCATAGTGAGACCATCTCAAAAAAAAAAAAAAATTGATCAGAACAGGATGTTGAAGGCATCTTAGGTCTTCAAGACCAGACAATAAGGAAGTCAACAATGGCTGCCATTATGTCTCTCGTTCTCTTCAAAATAGCTGTCCATGCTTTCATGTATGTTGAAATTACAAAACAAAACAGACTAAAGTAACTCTGAACAAAGAATAACAGTATGGATTTCACATCATGATGCTACAGAATCAGCACTGGGTATCTTAGTGTGTCTTTTTCTTCAAAGTAGCTGTTCATTTCATCATGCATTATATTATCAATTCTCATATACTTTTTAGAAGTTCTACGCATGCATGAGTCTCTACATGTATACCTATCCTTTCTGTATTAGAGGGAAAAACAAAACAAACCAAGACAAAACAAAACAAATTCCTAGAAAAACACGAAACAAAAAAGACATATAAACAACAATAGCAAAGAGCCCCATATTGCACTGTTCTGGTGGGAAATCATGTGGGACCTACCTGAAGGACCAGGGAGTCAGGCTTCCACTCCTCCAGGACAGAATATCTACGTAGAATAGGTGGCAGCCTCTGCATACAAAATTTGTGACCCCCGCACACTTTTTTAATGCTTTTTGTGGTGTCGGGATCAAACTCAAGGCCTGGTACATAGCATTGCATTAGAAGCTTTTTATTTATTTACTTTCTGTTGTTGTTACTGGGACTCAAACTTAGGGCCTGATGCTTGCTAGGCAGGCACTGTGCCACTAAGCTATATCCCCAGCCTTAGAAGCTTTCTAATTAAAAACAAAATTAAATCTATTATGTTATAAAATGCTTTTCTGTGCTAATTATTACTCTTTGGATTTTTTTTCCTTTACTCTATTTGTGGAAGAACTGTACTGGTATCTTGTGATATTAAACTAGAGAAACCTCAACCGTGGGGTCTGTTTCTCAGATATGATTGCCTCTGTTTAGCACGTTTTTGTGCCTAATTCCCAGTGAAGCAGCCTCCCCTCCCCAGCCCTTCGTTTGTGCTTGTCTAGTTTGGCATCCCACAGCCCAGCTTCATACGCTAAGCTGGATGCATCCCTCTCCTTTTCCTTTTCTGGAACATTTTGTCCGAGGCAGGAATTTGCTAGTCCCTGGAGCTGGGTGGAGCTGGGCTGAGCTGCAGGAAGGGGAGGCCTGGTCCCACTTCACTGCGTTCTGTGTTTCCTTTTGCTCTTAGTTTTGTCATTTTACAGTTTTCCAGGAATGTCCTACTTCGCTTAGGTTTTCAGTTTTCTAGGCATATTAGTGTTCCTGATTCTGTCCTACCAGCCTGTGCTGTGCCTGCCATTTCCCTTCCTTGTGTCTGTGAGTCCTGCTTTTCTGCCTTTGTTCCTGCTTCCCTGTGCTTGTCCTTCCAGGGCCTGGCTCTTCCCTCTCTCCTCCTCCCTACCCTATTGACCTCTGCCCTTAAATGTTTCCTCTTTCTGTTTTGGTTTGCTCTGAATCGAATTTCTGGAGCTGAGGTTTAGCTGGAGCAAAGCTGGTCTTAAGTCAGCCACCTTGGCCATTCTACCCCTTTCTTGGTGATTTTTTTTGTAGTACTGGGGAGTAAACCCAGTGCCTCCACACTGACCCACATCTCCTGCCCTTTCTATCTTTATAATTGTTTCTAACAATTGTGACAGCTCCTTTCTCCAGCACCTGTGAATCCCAAGAGGACCTGTGCTAGACTGAGAGGGCCCACCTTTGCCCTCCCAGAAGGTACCAAAAGCTCTGTTTGAGAGGTTTGATTTTTACCTTGAACTGATCTTAGCCTGTGCCCCAGACCCTGGGTCACCTCTCCCCTTGGCGTCTAAGTAGCATGCTCAGAGGAGGCCAGGGCCAGGTGCTGCTGTGCTGGAGAGGATGCCCTGCCTGGAGGCGATGGCAGCAGAGAGGAGGAGGCTACAGGAGCTCCACAGTCAACTGAGGCCCTGGCCTCTACCACCTCAGGGACAGGTGGCAGTGAGATGGCAGGGCTGCAGTGCCTCCAGGAGGAGGTGCTGGAAAGTGCCCTGGGAGTGCGCCCCTGGGGTAGCTGGCAGGCTGGGGGCAGGGATCCGAAAGGGGAGAAGCTCAGCAGGTGACTCACCCCCCAGTCACTGTGCCACAGCCTCGAGATGCCGATGAGTAGGGATGGGGGCATCTGAGCACAAATGCCAGCTGCCCAACGCAGTGCCCGATGTGAGCACTCCTACTGGCCTGTGGGTGTCCGGACACGGCAAGGGCCCAGGCCAGGCTGGGTCTGTGCCAGTCACAAGAGAGGAACAGGAGATCCGCAGGGGCCAGGAACAGGTGTTACCCTCCCTGCTTTGTCCTACCAGTGTCCCTGTCTGTGGGGAGGAACAGGGCAGCAGCTATGGCCCGAGTTGGGTAGTGCATCTGGGGCCACCCGGATTTCCTTCCCTAGCCTGCCCCAGGGTTTGCTGGCCAGGGCCAGGGCAGGACTTGTGCTTCGCAGGAAGGGCCCAGAAGCAGGACAGGAGGCAGTGGCGGAGGGAGTAGGTGAAGGGACAAAGGGAGCCCAAGCCCACACAGCCAACCCAAGGAGGAGCCAAGGCAAGGAGGTGCCCTGACAGCTGCCAGTCCGAAGCCACTTGCGGCTGGAGGCTGGGGGTGCTCACACCTGTGAGCTGTAGCCGCCAGCAGACAGTGGGACCACAGTGTGTGTCACAGAGCACTCCTGTGAGATCAGTGAGATGCCCAGGCCTGGCCCAGGGAGGTAGAGCTGAGGCCACAGCCCCAGTTCACATAGCAGGGCACAGAGCAGCCCAGAGACTACCCAGTGGACACAGTCAGCACCATGGACTTAATGGGAGAGAAGGCTGGGAATTGCTCTTCTGGTGGGGCAGGGCCAGCGCAATACCAGCAGCCACTCTGCCCACTGCTTGGATAGCAGGCTTCCACAGGCAGTGGTCAGTACAGGTTTGGATAGCAGACCTCCCTCAGCCTCTGACGGGGATGGTGGTGGGAGTCTGAGTCTGAGCAAAGCTCTAGACCCAGTATCTTGCAGTACCTCATTCTCCATGTGCCCAGAGCCCAGATGCCAATGCTGCTGGCCCTGCCTGCCCTCTGCTCACTCTAGGAGTCTTGTGCACAGGGAGCAGAGATGCCCTTGGCATACCTCCCCATGAGGCCTTTGCACCTCCTGACAGCAATGCAGTGCCGCCCTGGAGGGTTCCCATCCCCTCTTCTGCCTCTGGAGGACTCCATCTTGTAGGGGTCATGCTGCCCATGCTGCAGAGGGCAGCAGTTAAAGACATATTGTCCCCACCAGTGTGGGGCACTGGCTTCTTGTCCAGAGAAGAAAGCGTATGGCCATTTGTGCTAGCCCCAGGCACACAGAGTGGGGTGGGGTCAAGGACCTTGGGTAATTCTGGCCTCTCTGGAGAAGCCAAGCCACCAAGGCTATGTGACCTGCTTGAGACTGAAGGAATGGGATGTAGGGCTCCAACCGCCCCTGGGCAGAGGGGATGGGAGCTATGGGACCCAGTGCTGGGCCAGGGGACTCTGGGATACCTCCAGCCACAAGGACTGGAGTTCTGCCAGTCCAAGGGGCCAGTCAGGCTGAAGTCAGGTACAGGAGATTAGGGGCCTATTCCCCACCGCTCCCCAGCTCAGACTTGTAATGTCAGCTCCAGACCAGCTCTGTTCAAAGTTTGGCCCCCGCCTCAAAGAAGCCCACACTTGTGGATCACTTTAGCTCTGCCCAGCTGGCATGGTGGAGCCCCCTGTCCATCCACCTGGCCTCTTCAGAGGCTCATACCTCACCCAACTGAGTAAACAGCCACAGCTGAGGTCCACGTAAGGCCGCCTCCACCTGGCCACGTTGTTGCTCCAGGAGGGGGTCTGGCAGGGGCCTCTCTGCCTTGTGCCTACTGATACTTGTGGCTGGACCCTTCTCTGTGGTGGTGGTCACATGTCCTGGGGAGCAAAATCAGCCCCAGTTGAGACCACTGGTCATTGGCAGTATGCCCAGCTCCAGGTGTGTGTGTGTAGGGGGTATTAATTTACATTTAAAGCTGAGTATGGAAGCACATACGTGTAATTCCAGTACTTGAGAGCTGAGGCAGGAAGATCACCTCGAGTTGAAGGCCAGCCTGGGCTACGCAGTGAGCTTGAGGTCAGCCTGGGCTATGTAGTGAGTTTGAGGTCAGCCTGGACTACACGGTGAGACCTGTCTTAAAAATCAAAAACAAATAAATTTAAGTGGTTGCCTGTAGTGGTGACACAGCCTTGGATCCAGTACACTGTCGTCCTGGCCTCCATCCGGGCCTCGGCTTGGCTGGGCCGAGTGGAAGGAGTGGGGCATGAACTCGCTCCCATCCTCTGGCACAGGCTGCAGCCTTTGCCCCATTAGTCATCAGGGCTGGTACAGAGCTCCGAGAACCTGAAAGGCTGCTTTCCTTGGCTCCCACAGGTGCCACTGTCTCATTCCAGCCTTGGGTGACTATAGCACTTCCGGGAGCTACCCTTGGCCAGGAGTTGGGCACTAGCTTTGCCACACACACACACACACACAAACACGCATGCTCGTGAAACATCTGCACATCCTACCACTGGCCCTCCACATTGGCTCCTTCCTTCTGACCCTGGGGGAGGGTCATTCCCCTTGGAATCTGTAACAGGAGTGAGGGCAGGCCCTGGCCTCTGGATACCCTCTCCCAGATGGTAACCACCATCTGCTCACGCTGGAGAGGAAGCCCATTGGCTTGTGCTGTCCCTACGCCTCAGCGCAGAGCCCACACATGAATGGAGACAGGTTCTGATGAGGAAATCTCCTAGAAGTCTCTCTCCAGGCCCCTGCGGGTGGGAAGGAAATTCCTGAGGGAGTTCTCAGGCCTGGACATCCAAGGCCCTAGGCCCTACGTCGACTCCTACAGTGGCCCCAAAGCTCCAGGAAGCTGTACCTCCCACCTGCCAGGCAAAAGCAGCTCCCTAGAGTCCCTTCCACCCCAGCCAATGGACAGCAGTTCCTAGAGCTCTCCAGGCCACCCACACTCCCTTTCCCCTCCTGTGTCACCCCCCCCCAACACCTTTAGCCTGCTCCGCAGACTTCCATTCAGCACCGACCACCCACTGCCTACACACGAATCCTGTCTTTGAGGCAGGGGTCCAGCAGTCCAAGAAGAACCATCAGTACCCTACTGGGCCCCAGGACCCTATCTCAGCGTGCTCCTTGTACCCCATGAAGCAGGGGGTCCACAGTGAGCTAAGGGTCTGTCACATCTGGACACAGGACAGAGTGAGGGCTTCAAGCTCCGCCAGGGTGGCATTGCCTGTCTCACCAGCCACCTAAGTCTGCCTCTTGGTGTTTTAATGGAATACCAGAAAACTCTAATGAACAGCCATTTATTTCTCAGACTTTTGGAGGCTGAGAAGCCTAAGACAGGGAGCCCCCGTCTGGTGAGGACCTTCTGTGTCACCCAAGGCAGGAGGCAAATGGACAACAGCAGTGAAAGAACAGCAGTATCCCACTGCTCCTTGAGCTCAGAGCCCCCCATAACCTAGTCGCCTCTTGAAGGCCCCATTTTGGCCCTGGATGCCCTGCTGCCCCCAGGTGGAGATGGTCAGGGTGTGAATGAGGCCTTCAGCCCTGCAGCAGCTGAGCTTGGGTCATATGGTCTCTCTGCCAGCCTAGCAGAGGAGCAGCAGGAAGAGACCAGTGGCTGCTCTGGGCAAAGCCCAGCTATGGTTTGGACAGCAGGCTGGAAGTACTCATCAGGGAGTTCTCAGGGGCTCCTGCCCAACAGGCCAGGTAACTAAGTAACCCTGTGAGGACCAGGAAGGGAGGTCACATATGCTCTGGAGGGTCTCCCCAGGATGGAAGCCCAAGGAGGGGAATTTCTTTACCTCACACGCAACACCAATAAGCTCCACTGCTGCAGGGCTGGTCACCGAAGGTTCCAGCACAGGCACACACTAAATGCCCAGCACCCTAGCACCTCAAAGTCCCTGAGCTGCAGCATGGCCTCAAGCAGGTCATTGCCCTCTTGGGTGCCTGTCTTGCTGGCTGCTTATGCCATGGGCTGCTGGCTGCTTATGCCACGTGGCTGCTTATGCCATGGTCCAGGCACACGGGGCCACACCAGCAAGTCCAAGATCTGAATGTGGCCTATTTCTTTACCTCTCCTGCAGCTTAACTGCTAGCATAAAGAGGCTGGTGCAAAGGAATGAAGGGCCACCTGTGCCCATTCCCCTGCTGAACCCCGAGCCCCAGGCCACCCACCTCCCAGGCTGGTCCAGGAATACCTGAAACTGAGCCTCCATTTCCCAAAGAGGATTTGGTTTAATAGCTGAAGTGGATGCCTCGGGAGCAGCAGTTCTCACAGTGCAGCCCTCTTTCCCTTCTGTTGACCACTGTGGGCAGCTGCCTGCCCCATTGCTCCCCTGGCTGACCTGGAGCCCACTGCGACCCCACCTTCCCTGTCCCAGCGCCAAGCAGCATCTTTTGTTTTTGTACTGTCACTGGTAGATGAGACACCACTGTTTTTTTGGCACCTTGCCCCGTTCCGCAAACCCGCCATCCTGACAAGATGAAATCCGCAGAAGATGCTGATTTCCCTGTCCTCTGTTCCCCACCTCTGAAGAAAACTCCGGGAGGTTTTTACTTTTCCTTACTCTTCCTCACTCTTTGGCCCCAAGTGTTGATAGAGTTCCCAGTAGCAGAGCCAGGTGTGGTGGTGCACACCTATAATCCCAGCACTCTGAAGAGGAAGGCAGGGGAACACAGAGAGCTCAAGGCCAGCCTGGGCTACACAGTGAGACCCTGTCTCAAAAAATAAATGCTAAATAAATAAATAAATAATACATATGCTGACTCTTTGGGCTGGGGATGCAGCTCAGTGATAGAGTGCTTGGCTAATATGCACAAGTCCTGGGTTTGATTCCCCAGTACTACAAAAAAAGGATTACTTGTAGCACCTCTGGAGATTGAGTTTTCCCCTTTTGTTATTTATTTATTTATTTATTTATTTATTTATTTATTTATTTATTTTTGGTAGTGCTTGGGATGGAACTGAGGGTCCAGTGCATGCTCTCACTGAGCTGCATCCCAGCTGAGAGAGTCTTTATTTAACACAGACTTTCCCCGGTTCAGAGCAGGAAGGGTGTTATGGCACTGCACCAGAATGCTGGCCACCAAGCCCCAGACATTATCCCCTGTGCTGGTTTGCTGGGAGGAGCCTTGAGCATTGCCCTGCCTGCAGATCCACTCAGCTCCCCCTGGGGCCACCACCTTCTGGCCATCCGTGTCATTTTCCACATCCCCCACTGCCCGTGGGCTTCAGGAAACAAACACACACAAAAGCCAGGCAGGCAGGCACAGGACCTGTGGCAGCTGTGTGAATTCTCGGCATCATGGGTCAGCAAAGAAAGAAAGATTGGGGCTGTTGGGGCTACAGTGGGCCGCCAAGGCAGCAGCAAGATGGCACAGTGACACATACAGGGCTGACAGTACAGAGATGGTCTCCCCAGGATGGAAGGTAGTCACCACCGCAGATCTGTCTTGTGTCTTGTCTCAGCACCGAGAGCTGCCAGTTTGGCTTTGTCATCCCCCTTCTACCCATTCTCTCTCTCCCCACTCCCATGAATGAGAACACACAATTTACCTTTTCTTTTCCATCTTTTAAAAATGTGTTTAAATGTATTATTTAATGGCACTACTTACATTTATAATGTGTGACCAGGATTGGATGAGAAGCTAGGTGGTACAGTGCTTGCTTAGCATGAGTGAGCCCCTGGGTTCTATCCTGAGCACTGAAAAACAAACAAAAGACTCCCTTCAAAATTCCACCCCTCGGGATAAGCATAACACTATACATCCAGGCTCCACGATTCTTCCCTTTTATCACACTGAAACTCTGACTCCCCATTCCCATCCCTCAGTCCCTGGCAACTCCCACTCTGGTCCCTGTACCAATGAATCTAACCATTCCAGGGGTCTTGCATGAAGGAGCAGGCAGGATGTATCCTCCTGTGACCATCTTATCTCACTCGGTGAAATGTTCTCAAAGTTCATTCACATTGTAGCACATGCTGGAATTTCTCTCCTTTTTAAGACCAAATAACATTATCCAAAGTTATGCATTATCTGAAATTGGAGCTGCCATGAAAACTCTATAGACATGTTCAACATTTGGTTTCTCTAGGCCATTTCTGTGTGTCACAGTGTCAATTCCAGGGTGTATTAGCTTTCCAGTCCTGGGAAGAAATATCTGAGATCTTGTAGGAAGCAGGGTTTATTCCAGATCATGGCTTAGAGGTTTTAGCCCTAGGTTACCTGGCTGTGTGGCTTCTAGGCCTGAAGTGAGGCAAAACACCATGGCAGAGGACGTGGCAGAAGGAAAGCTGTCACCTCATGGCAGCCTGGACTCAGAGCAAGAGGGCCACAGGGCTGGGGCCTACACAGGCCCCGCATCCAACAGCCCATTCAGAGATGGACTTGTCCGATGTGCACTTGATGAGTCTGGGGCTTTGTGACCCAGTCATTTCCCCAACGCCTATCAGGAAGCAGCATAGTGAGCCCATGGAGTGGGGGGATTTTAGATCCCAAGCATAGCACCCAAGGAACCCCCGGTACCGACACTCCCGTGATCCTGCAGTGGGTACACACTCACACACACAAAGCCCTGAAGGCTGAAGCCAGGCCTTGGTCACACCAGTGAGGGACCACTGCTTCTTCATACCTGGGGGGAGAGGTGCTGGCTGTTGAATGCCAGCTTCTGTTTTGGTGTGATAAGATGTGAAATTGACTGCAGCATGGTCCATAGCTCTGTGAATCTGCAAACGAACACTGAGCTGTACTTTTTTATGTGTGTGGTGCTTAGGAATTTAACCCACAGCTTTCCCACTGAACTATAACCGCAACTCTTTTTTTGTTGTTTGTTTGGTTTTTTCTTTTGGACAAGGTCTTGCCAAATCACTGAGTTGTATAGGCTGGGCTGGAATTTATGAGATCCTCCTGTCTCAGCCTCCCAAATGTGGGATTATAGGTGTGTGCTACTATTCCAGGTAGTTTTCATCTCTTGCAGTCTGCCTCTCTAAAGAGCATGGGATGTCAGCCAGGCTGTATGTCCACTTTTAGATTTGTTATCCTGATGTAGGATCTGACCCCTGACCTCCTGGGCAGGAATCTGAGTTAAGGACATTGTAATCACAAAGTATCAGGTGGGTGGGAGGAGCCTGCAGAACTGGAAGTGAAGCTTGCACAAGAGGATGGCTGTTACAGTTCCGCTCTAGATGTCCCCCAAAACTTCATGCAATTTTACTTTGTTTTTTTTTGTTTTGGTACCGGGGATCGAACTCACGACTGCATGCTTGCAGGGCAGGCGCTTATGCCACTGAGCTAAATCCCCAGCCCCTCATGCAATTTTAGATGGGGCTTTTTCAGAGGTGGCTGAATCTAGAGTATGCGATTGACTGGTGGTGTAATGCTGGGATTAAGGGTGCTGGAATTAAGTAAGGGTAGTGATTGCTGGATCTGTTCAATGATTGGATGGGCACCGCCCCAATAGACCAGATACAATATAAGGGGCAGAAAGAGCCTAGTCTTGCTCTCTCACCTGTTGCTCTTGCTGTCTTCTACCACCATGAACTGTTACCCCTGTCATGTGCCACCTCTGCCAAATGAGCTAAATAAATCTTTCCCTCTTTCACTTTGGGTGTCAGGTATTCATCTCAGTGAAAAAAGCAAAACAATCATGAACAAACCTATGTCTCTAAATCCTGCAGGCAGAGGAAGGCTGGAAGCCTCCATGCCCAGCCCAGCAACAGGGGCTTAAGAGACCGGGCATGGTAGCTCATGCCTGTAATCCCAACACTCGGGAGGCTGAGGCAGGAGGATCATTGTGAGTTGGAGACCAGCCTGGGCTACAAAGTGAGCTCAAGGCCAGCCTGAACTGAATAGCAAGACCCTGTCTCAAAAAAAAAAAAAAAGAAAGAAAGAAAGAAACAAACAAACAAACAAACAAACAAACCAAAGAGACTTGGCTTCCACTACAGTTTGTGGTTATGGGTAGAGAGGCCTCCTGCCCCAATCCTGCCCAGGACACACCCGGGGAGTCCCAGGTGAGTCTTGAGGGAGGGAAGGCCCAAATCTGCATTTTGCTGTGAGGTCTATGCCTGGATCTCACCATCTTGCTGGGCGTAGCCTGGTTGTAGTTCCCGCCTTGCCCTGGGGATCATCCACATGAGTCATTCGCAAAGCCAGTGTTTGCCAATTGTGCACCAGGTGCAGGGGAAGGGTCACCTGGGTCATTGTGAGCTGGGAGGTTCACCAGACCATGCCCAGCACAGCTGCCACATCTGCCAGTACCTGCATGGGCCTTCACTGGCTTAACCACTATGCCAGCAGGACCTGGGGGGGTGGCGCCAGTATTTGGCTGCTGGTGAGGCAGAGGCAGAGGGTGGTGAATGAGCAGAGAGGGCTTGGCACCTCACTGCAGAAGCCAGGAGTGGAGTGCAGCTGTCATGCATGAGCACAGCCTCTGCAAGCCCTGGAACCAAAAGTGTGCTTCACAAATGGGAAACTGAGGCCATAAAGGGAACCGCACCACTTTGGTTCTGGGATGAGACACCTGCAGCATGGTGCTGGGATAATGGGGTTGAGAATCCTAATTCAGGCCCTTAATGAGTGAGTGGCCCTCAAAACAGGTAGCACTGGCTGGGTATCCCTGTAACCTCAGCTACTCAGTATGGTTTTGTTTTGTTTCTGTTTAGAGAGGGTCTTGCTATGTAGTCCAGGACTCACAGCAATCCTCCTGCCTCAGTCTCCTGAGTGCTGGCATTACAGGTGGGTGACACGGCACCCTGCATCCCAATTTACTCAAGAGGCTAATGCAGGGAGATGGCAAGTTCAGGCCAGCACTGACAAATAAGAGAGATCCTGTGAACCTTAGGAGCTCAGTATTCTCTGGGTTGAATCCCCAGTACTGGGGGGGGGGGGGGAACAGCACTGTTTCTTTCCAGGCTTCTTCCAGCTGCCATCTCCTATGGCCACAGAGGGAAACAGAAGCAAGGACTTTGGTCTCTGTGTTGGCTGGTTTTCCTGACCTATAAAGAGAACAGGCAAGGGAGACAGGTAGCAGAAGCTGGGTCTGAGGCAGGTCCTCAGAGCAGGGCACTGGTCCAGGATTAATGGCTGCTAAGAAAGAGGCCAGTCCAGCTATTTCCAGAGAGTGGGTGTCACACCCCTTCAGGTTCCAGTCTGGCAGTGGAGCCAAGCAATGTTCATTAACAGAAAAGCTCAGGGAGAATTCTGCCAACAAGGTTATTTTTACTAGTTTGGCAAAATCCCCCTTTGGTTTCTGTAAGGTTGAGGAACTGCATAGTTCTTCACTGCCCATCACTCACTGGCCATAGGTCCAGTGCTCAGGAATTGCTGTCTGTCTTCCAGCTGGTCTGCCAGCTGTCTGGGGCAGGGGCTACAGCTGGGGAGGAGGTGAGAACACTTAGAGTGGAGAGCCCAGCCCCATGTGCCCAATAGCGGGGGCACTCACGGGCCATTTTGCTCTCTTCTTTCCTGGTCCACAAGCCCAGCAGGCAGTCCCAGGCTTGTGACTGGGCAACGCATTCTCGTGGTCCAGATGATACACTGCACTGCAGTGGTTGCTCCTTTTTTGCAGGGTTGGGGAGGGCGTCCTTCTCGGTTCCCGGTACCTCCTGTGAAGGCTTTGAGCTGGGTGAGGGCTTTGAGCTGGCCAACCGACTGAACTTCGTGTTTGTTTGCTTTGTGAGGAAGAAAGCACAGCTTAAACAGCGACTAGGTAACAGTGGAAACTTGTTCTGCAGGCTGACGACACTGGAGGAAAGCAGCGTCCAGGCCTCGTCCTCTGCATCCCCCGCCTCCTTCAACATAGCCCTGCAAGAAGGCCGCAGGCTGCAGATGCTGCAGCTTCGCGCTCGGATGCCCCTGTCCTCTTGCGCAGGGCGCAGAGGGGAACCTTTTCCAAGTCTGCCAAGAGGAACAGCAGGTTTGCCCGACTACTACGAGGGTAGATACGACGCCCCAGCGTGACCACTGGAAGCCTGCAGGCAGGAATGGGCCATACGGTCAGAGATCCCAAGCCTGGAACAACTAGAAACTCTGCTCTCCGGGACTGGCCTGGCGCGCCCGGAAGAGGCCAGAACACCAGGCCCCGCCTCCGCGCGCCGCGGCCCCGCCTCGTCGGGTTGCTAGGGGAAGTGACATCACAGCGCGATGGCGGCGGCTCCTTTAGACAGCAGAAGGAGGATTTAGGCCCGGAAGATCCGAGTCCATCCGCGGCGGGGAGAGGGCAAGCGGAGTCGGCAGGAGCCGGAGCAGCGGCAGCGGCGCTCGGACTGTCCCATCCGTCTCGTATTGAGGCGCTGGGGGCGGCGGGGCGGCCTGAAAGCGATGGTGAAAGCGGGGCCGTGAGGGGGGCGGAGCCGGACCGGACCCGCAGTCGCGGCAGAAGCGGCGCCGCCTCCCGGAGCGCAGACCCAGGAAGCGGCTGGGCAGGCAGCAGCTACCGGCGCGCCGCCATGGAGCTGAGGGTCGGGAACAGATACCGGCTGGGCCGCAAGATCGGCAGCGGTTCCTTCGGAGACATCTATCTCGGTGAGGCCAGGCGGGCTCCGGGTGGGGGCTTCGCAGGGCTGCGCTCGGGGCCTTGCAGCCCAGGCTGCGGGTAACGGCCTCTCGGGGAGCGCGGCGGGGTTGGGGGTCTGCGGGCCCCGGAGCTGGTTGGGGTGCAGTGGGGCGGCGGGCCCGGCGAGGCGAGGACCCTGGCTGGAGGGACGGCGGGGCTGGTACTGTGGGGCAGTAGCCTGGGGGCTGCGGGCCCTGGGGGAGGGAAGGGCCTGGGCCTCGGGCCGGGGCGGCGGCCTCCTCCCCTGCCTGAGGTCACCGCGGTAAACAAAGGCCATGCTGCTCTCCGCGACGGACCGGCTGTGCCTGCCCTCACCCCCGCCGACTCTGCTTCTTACACACGTGGGGGAAAATGTCAAAACAACCTGAATGCAGTGTAAAGGTGGGGAGTGTCCTGGTCAGAAACGGGAAACGCGTCCTGGGCTGCGTCCTGAGGGCTCCTCGTGACCGGCTGCTCCTGCCCTTTCTGACAATGGCAGCTCTAGTTAACTGACCCCCTAGAGGGGCCTGCTGCCTGTCTCGGGTATCGTCCTTGGCCTGAAGGGAGAGACTGAAAGTGTTCCCTTTGAGCTGGGAACTGTGCTGGCTCTGGTCAGTCCAGAGCCCTTGGCCTTGCTGTTGTCATTGAGTACGTTTGAGTATCCAAGTTGACTACTTGGTGCTGGATACAGGCAATTAAATTTAGATGAATCAGACAGTCGGTGTTAAGCCGTTGGCAAAATTGGAAGCAGGGGAAGTGGGAAGGACTCTTGAGCTGTGGTATTCAGATGTTCAAGGTAGACTTGAAAAATACTTAGGGTTAAAATATCCTGTGTTGTGTTCGATTTGCAGTGACAATACACAGTGTAATAAAGGATTGATTTAAGCGATCTAGTTGAGAATTGTAAGGTAAATTTAATTGCATACGTTGCATAAATTATTTCCCGGGATTTGCAGCCTGGCGGTGCTGTGTGTGCAGAGACAGAGGCTGAGTTTAGGATTAAACATGTTCTGTGGTTGAAAGACCTGGCCTCAGTCTTTGTTTGGCCACTGCACCTGTCAAGGAGGGTCGGGAGTTCTGTGATGCCTGGGGTCTGGCTCCCCACCTCCGCCCTTGCAGAACTGGAGGACTGACAAAGGATGAATCTGCTTCTGGGAGTAGCTTTTAACTATTTTTGATGACTGGTTAACCCACAGGACAACCCCATCACATGCCTTATGATGGATTTGAACCTGGACTTCTGCTGTATTGGCTTGCTGAGTGAAATATGCTTGGGAGACATTTGGATTTCACTCTTTAAATATTTATAACCAAGTAGTCAGCCAGATGCTTTCTCGGCAGTGTTTTGGGAATCAGAGTGGTGGATAAATGGAAGCTGTTCTGCTTATTTATAGAACAATAGGTTTTGGCAAAAGTTTTAACCTCAGGATCTTGGTGCTGTACTTAAGAGTCACTCCATTAGCCACCCATTCATAGCCATCAAAAAGTAGGTATTTTGAAACTGTTTATTCTCTGAGACCCTGCCAGACAACTTTGTGCTTTGCGGAGGTTGGTCCTGACAGAGCATTTGTAGGGTGGTCACTACACATTGTTCAGAGGTACGAACACTTCTTGAAGAGGGTGCAGGCTTTGTGGGGTGCTGCTTATTTAGAATTGTGTCCTTTAGGCCTCACCTCTTGCCATGCACATCATGGGGACTTGATCAGTTGACTAAAATCTTACAGAGATCTGTTCTAAAATGGGATTGGTATGGCTTTGAGGTCCTGGGGTTAAAGCACCCTGACACAGGATTCTTTGACATGAGCCTCTCCTTGGTTCTACAGGGCTAGATATCAGCAGTCTTGTCTCATTGGCATTGGCTCTTAGCCTATGTTGACATCCTTTCAGGCCACCCACCAAGGAATCGAACCCTGAAATGGCTGTGTCACCTTATGCACCACAGACTGGAATGGTAGATCCGGGAAAGGTTGCAGTCCAAAGTCAGCACTGCTGAAAGACCCTGGGATGGGTTGACTCACATGTACTATAATTTTCTGTTATCAGTCAGAGCTGAGTTGAGGATTTGGGTCCTAACTGTCATGTATTCTAGTGAGAGTGTAAACTGAAACCTTTCTTGTTGCCACTTTGATAATTCTCAGAAGCATTTCACTCCTCCAGTTTTGTTTTGAGCCTGGCACTTGGGAGGGTTTGAATTTCCACCTGGGACTTTTCTGTTTTTCCAGGTGTTGGAAACTGAGCGGAGGGGGAAGTGTCCTTCAGTTCAGACTAAGAAGGCCACACCTCGTGTTGGGCTGTCTTCCCTGGAGCCTACTGTCCTGACAGGAAAAAGGGCCACAGTTGGGTGCCCTGCCAGGCTTTCCTTTGCATCTTTCCCCAAATTACCCCTTCAGTGCCTCCATAGGTACCGTATCATGGGGCTATTTCTGTAATTTCTTGGTTTGAGAAATTGTATGTGCTGGACTCACTTAGGCTGCTGTTGGGACCTAAAAACTTCCATCCCAGTCTTCAGTCGGAGCAGCCAGATGTGGAAGGTTCTTCAGGGCCAGGCTGGAAGGCATCAGACCCCACACACTTGTGGAGAGCACATCTGGGCAGGATAGGATGTACTGCAGGTAGATTTAAGGTGGCCTCTCAACCCGGTGCTCCGCAACTGGTACAGTTCTTGAAGAGGCAGAAACCAGAAGGCCTTTGCTTTTGCTGGCAGTGTGCCACTTACAGACTTGGTAACATTTGAAAACGCGGCTGGTGTTCTTGATGTGTAGGCCCTGTGCCCCACCAGTGTGGCAAGGTAACCTGAGGGGGGAAGAGCTGTTCAGGGTGGGTCAGGCCGAGGTCAGGCTGCTGCTGGAGGTGGTGGTGGTGGCGTGAGTGGAGCGCTGTGCTGTTGGCCAGTGTGCAGAGTGACTACAAATTGCCCAGGTGGCAGAGTGCGTGGGTTTAGATTCTGCTTTTGCCCTTGTCTTCTGGAAGCAACTGGTTGGGGACTGATTCGCACTAGAGAGGTTTCTTCTTGCCTGCTGTATGTAGGCATTTCTCCTTTATCCGTCACTACATCAGCTTCTCAGAGCTGTCTGTCTACCTTTACCTGGATGGACAGTGTAGTTGGGCTTCACGGTGTGCACAGGTGTCTGGGGAGCCAAGCCTTTTAGCTCTTCGCTTCTGATTTATTATGTTTTTCATCATTCCCTGGTTTCTCTGAAAATCCCAGGTAGGGTGTCTAGCACACCACAGAACCCCTGAGTGTCAGCTGGCAGGGAGAGCAGAGGGCATGAGGTGAGCATCCTCCCTCTGCAGCTTCCAAAGCCATCCCCTGTTCCTTGGGCTGGGTTTGGCTTGAGTGTTCTCTCCCACCCACTCTTTTTCCCTTGTGCTGGGGATCAAACCCCCAGCCTGGCCAATGCTAGGCAAGCACAGTATCACTGAGCTCTGCACTCAGCCCACTTAGGAATTTTTAATGAGAAGTCATGACACTACTCCAGAGTTCAAGCATAAACTTTGCCCTGCTGTTCTAAGGCAGCTCCCTATTTCTCTGTTGACAGTCCTTAGTGGAAATAACCAGTGGTAGTTCAGAGTCCCCTTCCTGTCATGCTCTGGCTTAGGGTCAGATAATCCATCAACTGCTTTTGTCTGCTCAATTTGAGGGCCATCATTTTGGCTTCCTGGAACTAGCATTACCTTGTGTCTAAACACAAATTGCCATCTGTGCCTAGTAAGTGAACCCTGTCTTGAACCAGACCAGAATTACTGAACTGCACAAAAGAAGTGAAGATCTCATGGGGTCCTTAGTATAATCCAACAACCTGAATAAACTACCTGTTACACCTGGTTTTGAATTGTTCTGAATTGGGAGCCTCAAGTCTCATGGAATTTTTCATACAGGTACTTGTGTCTCTTCTAGTAGTTTTTTCAGACTTACCTGTGGTAAGGAACCTATTTTTGTTTTTGAGACAGATCTTACTTTGTAGCCTAGGCTGGTCTCGAACTCATGGTGATCCTCTTGCCTCAGCCTCCTCAGTGCTGGGAGTACAGGTGTGTGCCACCACACTTAGTTAAGAATCTATTTTTATAAATTCTAATCTGTGGACTGGGGGTATAGCTCTGTGGCACAGCGCCTGCTTGGCAAGCACAAGGCCTAAGTTCAATTCCCGGTACCAAAAAAAAAAAAAAAAAAAACCAACCAACTGTAATCTGTTACAGACCACAACTTTCATAAAACAAACATGTCGCAGTAGTACTGACACGGAAGTCTGTCAGTTCTTGGTGCTTCCTGGTTCTGTATTTGCTCCTTTGTGGATAGTGGTGGCAGCACAAGGACTGGACTTTGAGCAGCACTGCTAAGGGAGGTTAGAGGGTGTTGCCAACCCAGGAGGTGGGCAGGACTGTAGGGTAATGGAGGCAGTGGGATGTGCAGAACTTGAAGTTCTGCTGCTTGGTTCTTTTCTGCCCAGTGGATGCTGAGGTCCTGGAGAAGATCCAGTGTGCGCTGTCCACATGTGAGCTGCTCCTCTGCAGCTGGTCATCAGTGATCCTGCAGCAGCACTGGCTCTGTTCACTGGTAGCACACAGCCTCTCCCCCACCACAGCATGTAGTTCATATTGTATTGCAGTGTTGCCAGTGGTCATTTCTCCCTGACTGTCAGTATTGCAGGGGTGACGGTCCATTGTGAACTTTATTATTAGGCACGGCTAGTGCAGCCAGTGGTGTCTTTGGCCTTCCTGAAGATAGATCCTGGTCCAAAGACTCACTGGCTCGAGGTTATCCCCAGGGTAGTGCTGCTTCGGGGTGCAGAGAGTTGCTGATGTAACCAGTGAGATGAGTCACTGTCCCTCCCTGTTGGCGAGTTTAGCTCAGAGTCCAGGTCATTAGAGGAACTCGGAGGTCACTTTTCATCTGCACAGTACATTTTAGTCATTTCTCTTGTATTGGATAGAATGTCCCAATCATAGGCAAGAAAGAAAAGATGTATTGCCTGCCTGCCTGCCTTTTATCTTTTTTGAAACAGGGTCTCAATGTTCCTTTGTTTTTTCTTTCGTTCGTTCATTTTTTGAGACAGGGTCTCCCTGTGTAGTTCAGACTGGCCTTGAACTCTCAATGGTCCTCCTACCTCAGTCTCCTGAGAGCTGGGATTACAGGCAAGTGTTGGAATTATAGGCATGCACTACTGAAAGGGTCACTTATCCTTTCTCCCTTCCCTCTTTCTTCTCTTTTCTCCCCTTCCTTCCTTCCTTCTTGACCAAAAGAGTCAAAGTTCTTAATTTGGTCACTAGCAGTGGTCAGGCATAGTTATTCCTACAGATCTGCAGTACTGGCAGTGGGCTCTGGGCCCAGACTTGCTGAGAGTGGTGTGTCTGGTGCAGCTGTCTCGGTAGGCTGAAAGGACCGCTTCTGTGGCATGTTCTCTGTGTGGTGGTAGAAGCAAGGTTATACTGGTGCTTGCTTGGCCTTGCTCTGCCTTTCACCTGGAACTCGAAGTGCTGTGTAACTTAACCCTTTCATCTCCTCGGCTCCCTGTGAGATGGATGCCAGACCCCTCCCCCATCTCAGTTAACAAGAAACTGGGCCCCCACACACGGAAGTCTGTCAGGCAGAGGGAGCCTGTGTTAATTCCTGGCAGATTACCACACTCTTGGGAAGCATGAAAGTTTTCTAAGGGGAGAGGAGGGCTAAGTGTTTTTGTTAGTCACTTATCTCATTGCTGAAACAAAATACCCAACACTCAGAACAAGTTAAGGGAGGAAAGATTTATTTAGCTTACAGTTTGTAGAGGGTTCAGTCCATAATGGGCTGACACTCAGGCAGGGTGGGATGGCAGACAGGCATCACAAAGGAGAAACAGTTTATGATGGGCAGAAAGCAGCAAAGCAAGCAAGTAAAGGGCCTTAGCAGTTTTTTCTGCCCCTTGTATGTTCTATCTTGAGCACTGGGTTTAGGGCAGTGCCAAACCACTCAGTGGACTGATTCAGTAATCCCACACCCTTAATCCTAGCACCTTTCATCCTAGTGTTACACCATGAATCAGTCACACACTCTAGATTCAGCTACCTCTCAAAGAGCCCCACCTGTGACCACACACGGTGTTAGGGGGACATCTAGACACAAGCTGGAACAGCGTGAGACTTAGTTTGTATTGTCAAAGGTTTGGATACATTCTGTAGTGAAGGGAGTTGGGTCTAGGAAGGGCTCCGGAACCTAGATGTTGTGTGATCCTAGAGGAGAGGTGTTTGTTGGATCGGCAGGTCCTTACTGAGAAAAGCAGAGATAAACATTTTCACATAAAAACTACTGTGGCTTCTGAACTTACAGGGTGGTCATTACCTGTATTAGTCACACACTAACAAGTGTATCCCCAGTGTGTGTTTTGAAGGTGATGCCATTGGAGCATGGGAAAGAGGCATATCCTGGCCTAGTTTAGGGTCTTTGTAGTCTTTTGGCTGAGATGGCTCGTATGGCTGTGTAGAAACTGAGTCCACTTGAGAACTTCCCAGCTGTTGAGAGTTGAGTGCAGTAGATGCTGTGCCTGGCTGGGCTGCGGCTGGGCAGGGTGATAAAAATACAGCCCTCCTTGTGGAGGGAAACGGGCATATCTCAGAGGCCTGTTGAGGCAGCATGGAGGATGCCCTGGAACTCTTGTGGTATCCCTTTGGTGCATGAGTGCAAAGCTTTGCTGATAGGAAGGTTCAGAGCAGAAAAGATAGGCCCTGCAGCCCTGGTGACAAACTGGAGTAGGGTCAGGTAAGTGGAGGATGGGATGCCAGATAGACTTTCCTGTGCTGTTCAGGTAGGATGGTTTTCCCCAGATTGTCACCAAGGACTCATGTCTCAGAAAGCAGAGAACATCTATCTATTATTTTTCTATCTTAGAAAATTGAGGCAATGTTCATCATTTCTGTAGGGGCCTGTCATGCTGTTCTGTGATCCATGCCAGATATTAATGTTTGTGGTCTTCATTCTTTGCCAAGGTACGGACATTGCTGCAGGAGAAGAGGTTGCCATCAAGCTTGAATGTGTCAAGACCAAACACCCTCAGCTCCACATCGAGAGCAAAATCTACAAAATGATGCAGGGAGGAGGTATGTCCTTTACTTGTTGAAATGGGTCACAAGTCACAGAATGTAGTTTGTCTTAGAGGAAGAGGGAAAGATACTGGCCCATACCTATGAGCAGTTGTCATGGCTTTTATTGAGACTGGCTTAGGCACAGAAGCCTTTGGCCAACAAAAACATGATTTTTTTAGGTTTTCTATATGAATAGTACTTAACGTCCCATTAGTTAATTGTATTTTTGAAATGCAGGGTTTGTGCGAATTTTAAAGTAAGCGATAGCTATCCACACATCCCACCAATATGATGCTATATGTCACCTTTTAGGGACTTTTTGTCTTTTTCAGACAGGGTCTCACTATGTGGTTTAAGGCTGGCCTTGGGCTCACTTTGTGGCCCAGGCTGGTCTTGAATTTGCAACAGTCCGCCTGCTTCAGCCTCCCCAATCAGTGCTAGGATTACAGAAATGTACCACACCCAGCCGTGGGTCCTTTTTAAATGTGGCACTGTGGGGTCACATGCTTTGCTTATAGCTTTGGAGTAGTCCCTTCTGACTCCTTAGTCCAGTTTTCTCTTGGATGAAACAATATATTTGAATGTGGTGACTTCTGTGGCCCTTTCTAGCAAAGACACTGTTGCAATTCTGTGAAACCTGGCCTTGGGGCCTTGGAGACCAGTCAAGGGACCAGAGTTTCTCTTTTAGAATTCTCTGGAATGTAAGATAGCTTGGCTGATGGAGCAGGAGAGAATTTGACTTGAGAATTTCAGCCATGAGACAGCACTGAGGGATGGGGGGCTAAGCATGAGTCCTTCTTAAGGTCCAAGCTTCCCGAGTGTGGCACCTGTTTAGGAGCAGTGTCGATGTCTGAAGGGTGGTGTGCTCCTGCTCTGTGCAGACCCCTCTGTCAGAACTCCCTCCCCAGGGCACAGCTGTTGCTGGCCCTCATGTAATAGGAAAGCGGAGCTCTTGGTTTGACTTTGGAAGTCTTCCCTCACCAAAAGCTAACCTGTGTACAACAACCCCCTCCCAAAGTATCCTTGTGGCAGATAACGTCCTAGAGGAGCACAGACAGGTCTCTTTCTGTACTCTGGTGGCTTTCAGAAGGAGGAACTTCCAGGTGCAGGGGGAGTATCTGCATAGCTTTAAGGTTCCAACAGAATAGAATGAGATAAGGTAGGATTTACCTTTGCCAGAGCAACTTGAAACCTACAAGCTTAAACATGTTAAGGAGCACCATGTCCTTGAAAACTAGCAAGCTAGGGTGCCTGCAGGGAACAAGAAGAAAAGGCCCTGTCAGCCTGAGAGGTGTGGTGAGACACACAGCCCTGACTGGACCTTTCACTTGGGGTGGAACGGGGCTCAGCCCTGGCCCTGCTGCTGCTTGCTCTGTGCTGCAGGATGGCGTGCAGCCTGCTAGGTTGCTGTTGCCACTCAGTTGTGACAGTCGGGAATATCCTCAGGTTGTGTGTACCTCAGGTAGGAAGCACTGCTCCAATTCTTGGATCTCTGATGTAGAATGGAAGAATTGCTGGCTCCCTTGTTCTTTCCCATAGCCCTTCTCTGGGATTCTAGAATTCAGATAGGATCCCAGAAATGGGATTTCTCCTGCCATTTTCCAGGCCTGGCCTGGGTTTTACTCCCATTGTATACATTGCAGAGACCCTGAAGCTCTCTGTTTTAGAAAGTATTTTGGATCCAGCATACCTAATTCTGGCAGTGCTTGTTGAACACATTCGAACCAAGACCAAATAAGGGGCCAGCAGATATGGGACTAGGGAGTCTGCTTTGCCCAGAAACAACCAGGTTTTGCTGCTGTCCCCACTTGTTCAGTGCCCCCCACATATAGGTGAATACAGACAGTTTTATTATCTTCTGAAAGCAACAGTAAGGGCCTCTGATGCTGGTGGTTCTCATCTGCTTATGTTGGTTGACTCAGGCTACAGTGGAGGAGAAAGTGCAGGGCTGAGTGGCTACAGCTCATTCCTTGAAGTGTGTGACACAGAACTCATCTAGGACTGCTGGAGATGTGGCATAACAGGGCCTGGTGAGAGCTGCTGCACTCGGTGGTCACAGCTGCATAGGGATGAAGAAAGCTTTCAGGAAACATGCTGTCATCCCTCTGCCCCATCCCTGTGCAGGGGCCACTGGTATCTTCACCTCAGACTGTAAGCTCCAGTTGCTTTGACTTTCCAAAAGACAAAGATGAGCTCAAGCACCCTCAGGCTATGCCCACCTGTCCAAAATGCGGGAGCCATTGGTTAAAAACATGAAATGCCAGACAAACTAAAATTGGCTGTATTGGTGAAAGACTCAGATGGACAGTGTTTTTACCTGCAGTGACTGCCAGGTAAAACCTAGAGGCCATTTATTATAGGTGTTCTTTCCCGTCCTAATGTGTAAACATAGGTTCAGACCACTTGTTGCTTCTGTTTGACACTAGAGTCCTTGATGCAGTCTGGGGAGGAGAGAGTAAGGTCTTCATACAGAATCCAGGTGATCAGGATGAAGGGCTTTCACCCTGGTCATCAGAATCTCTCTGTCATGAGGACATATGGGTATAAGAATAGATACGTTAACCCTTTACTGCCTTGAGAAAAACCTGGCTCCCTGTGGAGCCCATTCACCTGCCCAGCCCCTAGTGCCCTTTTCTCTTTCCCAGGGGTGAGTTAGTGGTTCTTAGGGAGTTGGCTGTTTTTGCTTTTGTTTCTCAGTGCTGGGGACTGAACCAAGGGGCTCACACATACTAGGCAAGTGGTCTAGCACAGCCCTGGTTTTCAATTTTTGTTTCTGTTACCCACAGCAAATTTGTATTTTTCAAAATCTGAGTAATGATGTCTAAAATATTTGACAATTCTATTTTTAATCATTTAACCACTGAAAATTCCATGAAAACTTGTAATTATCTTAACGCCAAGTGCGTACATTCATACTGAAATGTTTCACAAGTCACAGTGGAAACCATTTGCTGGTACTCGCCCTGCGCACATTTTTACTCCAGAAGGTGCTGAGGGGACCTGGACCATGTGAGGGAAGCGTCTGCAGGTGGTGGCGGCGGCAGCAGCCACTGGAACCGTACAGCACTGCCAGTCCGTCTGCTATCTGCCCGCCTGGCCTTTTACTGCAGAACCATCAGAAGCAGCAGTTTCCAGGCACAGATGTGTTTCATATTCTGGGTTTTGCTTGTATAAAGCGTGTGCTTCACAGAGTAACAGTGGTCAGCTTGTCACTGAGGGGGTCCTCCACCCCATCACAGGGCACCTTCTCCCAAGTGGCTTTAGAGCCCTTGCCTCCTGCTTTACTAGTCTGCTGAGGATGAGGCACATCTGGCGAAGGTGTTGTGTCCTTCCCAGGCAGGGAACTAAGAGCAAGGGCCTTTCTGCTCTTACTCTATTTACCAGCCTTGAGCCTCCGTGGGAAATAACACTGTTACCATAGTAAACACAAAAGAAAAGAGTTGAAGTAGGTTAAGATCAAATGTAGTGTATTCATTTCATTATACCAACAGTAAATAATCTATAGTGTAACTTTAAAAATACAAGAGACCCAGGAGGTACCTAGGAATAAAGCTTAAGATACAAAAGAACACTATGCAGAACATGAAAAGACTTATTGGAGGACATGTGGGGATTGCTTATGTTCATGGAAAGAAGACTGGGATGTCAGAGTTGCCGTTAACGTTGGTGAAACTCCAGTTAGTGCAGCAGCTCTTCTTAAATGCAAGATAAAGATTTTGCTCTGAAGGGCCAAGAATAATTTCCACATTCCTGAAGGAGAAGGATGTTTGCCCTGCAAATACCAACCTGCACAGATCTGTCTGGGTTAAAGCTGGCCGCCTCATGCAGGCCTAGGAGCAGTGACATGCAGACCCCTGTGAGGTTTCCTTCTAGGAGCCTGTCTCTGCTTAGAGGCTGCCTGGAGAAGTGGCCAGCCAGGACCGGGCCAGGGACTTCTGCGACATGTGACTGGAAAGAGGTACCCCCAAAACACAGGCCCCCATTGGAGTATAGGCCAAGCTCAGAGACCTGTCTGTTGGCCAGCTTTGGACAGTTGAGACTTGAGAGTGAGTGATGACAGGGATGGATTGTGACACACTGGAGTGGGGGAGCTGGTGAGTCTGCAGTTCTGTAGAAAGAACCCGCCAAGAGGATGGCGGCTGAGAAGCTGTTGCTCCCAGCACGCTTCCCAGCCAGTGCAGGTCTGACTCCTTAGGGCTGCTCCCTCTCACCACACCCATGGGGCTGCTGGCGAAGGGGCTCTGCCCACAGCAGCTCAGCCGTTTCCTTCATGGTTCTGTGCTTCGCAGAGCTGAGTCTGGGTTCTGCTTTTGTCCCCCTCTCTCTTCTCTCTTTTTTTATATCTCCCATTCCTTTAACTTTCATCACATTGGATGCACTTATACATTATGATCATTTTTTTAGGTTTGTGTTTTGTGTTTGTTTTGTTCTGTTCCTTGAGACAGAGTCTCACTGTGCAATTCAGACTGGCCTTGGACTTGCTATGGAGACCAGGCTGGCCTTGTTCACAGTGGCCCCCTGCCTCAGCATGCACCACCACACCCAAGAATTAAAATTTTTAATACTTTTCCCTTCCATTCTACCCTGGGTCAATTTTGGTTGCTTGATTCTCACTGAAATCACAGTTTCTTTGCATGCCTTGTGACCTGTGGGTGCCAGGCATTGAGAGTTTTATGCTCCTGTGTGTGGGTCTGTATTGCTTAGCCCCTTACCTGTGTTCTGGGATGAAGTCAAGTTATATTAGTCTGTTTGGTTCTTGTGTTTGTGATGACACTCAGACATGAGCAGGGGCCCTAGGAAGGGGTTCAGCTCCCCAGCAACAGTGTCCTCTGCAAAGGTCCAGTGCCTTGGAAACCATCATTCCAAAGCTGAGCATGATGGATACCTGTGATCCCAGGTACTCAGAAGGCTGAGGCAGGAGGATTGCAAGTTCAAGCCCATCCTTGGGCAACTTAGCATAACCCTGTCTGAAAAAAATAAGAGAGCTGGAGATGTAGTTCAGTGTGAAAGCCCTGGGTTGAGTCCCAAGTACTACCAAAAAAAAAATTTTTAAGGGACCTGGGGATGTAGCCCTGTGATAGACATGTGTCTAACATAAGTGCGGCCCTCAGTGTGATTGCAAGTATCAAGGGCCAGGAGCAGCCTTTCACCTTCGTTTGTGGTTGTTTTGTTTTGTTTTGTTTTGTTTTGGAAGAGAATAATACCAAATGAGACAAAATAGAGTCAATCAAAACAAAAGGATGAACATGGTACACGACTTAAAATACAAGGAGATCAATAATGGCTACCATAATCGCGTTTTATTTTTGGGTTTGTTTTTTTTTCCTGTGTTAATTTCATGTGTGAGAGTAGTTTAGGTCCCTGTCACTCTGTCTGTTGGAAGTAAAAGTGGCTTGTACAGGAAAATACTCTTCTTTCTGACTCCAAGGTCAAAGATTTCTTAATACAGCATACTTTTGGCCAGATGTCTGCTTATCATAAAACCAACCACCCTTCAGTATCCAGAATTTATAGAGTTGCTGTAAATAGGAAAAGGATAAACTGACAAAAAAAAAAAAAATCAGCAGAAGAGGGCAAACCACTCGGAACCCCTCCTGTCTCTCAGGATCTGTTCCTATTCTCCATTCCTTCTCTTCAGTAAATTTTCCTACCCTTAAAGTTAGTAAAAGAAGGTGCAGCGGCAGGGACAGCACGGGTATGGCCTGTTTCCCCATGGAAGGGAAAGTAGACCGAGAGCAGTGCTGCCCAGTGTCAGCAGGCACTTCCACTGCAGGCTGCTTTGTCCTTCTGTCCATCTTGGAAAACAGTTTGACTTTTATCATGTATATCTTTTGTAACTGAATGATTTGTATTCTGCAACTCAGAAACTGTTTCAAGTATGTAGCTGAAGAAGGAAAAAAGAAAAAGAATTGCATGTGTAAGAATCTTCACACCAGACATACCTGAGACCGTGCTTGGTGATGCCATTGTAAAGCAAACCCAAACCGTCCAGATGACAGGTTCGGTTGTGGACGGAGTAGACTACAGCACACACTCCTGGCCTCCAAGCCGAGATGGTAGACAGGGGTTGCATGGGTGATGGTTACCTGGTGAGGTAAGGTGGGACACAGGTGCTCTAGGCTTTCCTGTTTCCTCCAAAGTTGAATTGTTGAATTGCATTGTGTCTTCAGATCTGATGTCTCAAAGACATCTTTAAATTTATTCCCTCATTTGAGGTTCTAGCTCATATGCTCCTTTCCTTTCTTTTAAATTTATCCTGTCTTCTCATTTCCACTGATAGTCTGTTTGAAGCCTAGTGTCTTGGTTACTTTTTTCATTGCTAGGACAAAATATGTGGCACCTACAAATTTAGAGGAGGAAAGATTTATTCCAACTTACGGTTTGTAGAGGTTTCAGTTCAA
Organism: Hydrochoerus hydrochaeris; assembly: GCA_004027455.1. Lineage (NCBI taxonomy): Eukaryota > Metazoa > Chordata > Mammalia > Rodentia > Hydrochaeridae > Hydrochoerus > Hydrochoerus hydrochaeris. Next base: position 76,476 of record PVLA01007466.1, on the reverse strand, counting down.
GGGTGGCTGTTTCCAAAGCAGGACAGCACATTAGAGCGGCATTGCAGAGGAGAAAGTGTTTATGATGTGACAGGCAGAAGGCTTCCGTCCGTCTCTATGTATTCCAGCCAGGATACAATCTGATTGATTGATTGATTGATTGATTGATTGATTGGTGCCACCCATACCCAAGGTGGGGCTTCTGTTAGTTATACCTTTAGTCCCAGTAGAACTTTCTTTTCTGTTTTCAGCCTTACATTCTGGATCTCTCTTTGCAGGATAGCCTTGGTCTTTGCCTGGCCCTCCTGTCCTGCTACCTGAGCTGCTGTCCTACCTACATGCCTGCTCTTTCCTGTGTTGTGAAGTTAGACTCAGATCCTATCACTTCCCACTACGACTTTCTTAACACCCTCATCAGAGTCTGCTCCCGGTTGTCTCTGTTTGTGGCCTAGTCCCAGCTGTGTGTCCTTGAGGAGGGCATTCCTGGGGTCTTCCGAGCCCTGTGACCCCATCCCACTCCTCTTGCCTGTGTTGTGTGGAGTGGGGGTGCACTGGCGCAGTCGCCTGGACTGAGCTGCTTTTTTTGGTTTCTTGTCCAGTGGGCATCCCCACCATCAGGTGGTGTGGAGCTGAAGGGGACTACAATGTCATGGTGATGGAGCTCCTGGGTCCAAGCCTGGAAGACCTCTTCAACTTCTGCTCAAGGAAATTCAGTCTCAAAACTGTTCTGTTGCTTGCCGACCAGATGGTAAGCACTCCTCTCTCAAATACCCAGTAGCTCAGGGGCTTGGTGCACACTGGTTGACCTGATGGGAGGGGTTACTCAGTTGCTGTTCCTGTTACTATGCCCGTTGCTGTGCAGAGAGAGCAGGATTTGTTTAACCAAATGCTGCTCTAGAATTGAACCTTGCTATTGCTTCTCTTTGTAGATTAGTCGTATTGAATACATTCATTCAAAGAACTTCATCCACCGAGATGTGAAGCCAGATAACTTCCTCATGGGGCTGGGAAAGAAGGGCAACTTGGTCTACATCATCGACTTTGGGCTGGCCAAGAAGTACCGGGATGCAAGGACCCACCAGCACATCCCTTATCGAGAGAATAAGAACCTCACGGGCACGGCGCGGTATGCCTCTATCAACACACACCTCGGAATCGGTGAGCCTTGGGTGTGCGGTTGCTGATCCGGGGTGCCTTTGGGCATGTCTGTCCCTTAGTTTGGGGAAAGGTCAGCCTCTCAGTGACTTTAGGCTTGTGAGCATGCATGGTGCTTAGACCCATGGGTCTGGGGGCTATCGTCCCATCTTTGTGGCAGACAGGGTGGTGTCAGCAACTGTTGTGCCAGATATGACAGGGCAGGTGAGGCTGGCTTCTCCAGTAGTCATCTAAGACATTGACATTACTTGGTTGGGGTGTTTGGGGGTTTCCTCCATAGACAGGAGGGACAGCTGGTAAAGTAGTGTCCATTTATTTATTCCATCATGGTGCTGGGTCTTCTGCTTTTATCCATGCACACATATACCATCCTTCACGTGTTTCCCTTTCGTTTCCAGAACAATCTCGAAGGGACGACTTGGAGTCTCTGGGGTACGTGCTGATGTACTTCAACCTGGGCTCTCTCCCCTGGCAGGGGCTGAAGGCTGCCACCAAGAGGCAAAAGTATGAGAGGATCAGTGAGAAGAAGATGTCCACTCCCATTGAAGTGCTGTGCAAAGGCTACCCCTGTGAGTCCTCACTGCCCACCCCTGTGAGTCCTCACTGCCCACCCAGCCACTGCCCCCTGTGTGAGCTGGCCTCTGGGCAGAGGCGCTCAGCCGGGATTTGGGACAAGATGACTCAGCTTCTGCAAGAAGGGTGGCAGCGCAGGAGACCTCTGTATGGAGGGGTGGCCTGTCCTCCATTCTTTCTGAGAGCCCCTGTGTGGAGGTGCTTAGTGAAGTCCAGGAGAGTAAGAGTGAGGCAGGACCGAGCCCGGGAGAGGATGCTGTCCATACTTGCCATTCGTTTGAACTGACCGCAGTCTCCAAAGCCGTAACCCAGGGAACGAATATCCCTGTGTGCTATGGGACTGACCTTGGGATAAGGACCCTAGGGCTAGGGAACATAAAATTGTACTGGGTGTGATGGCACATGCCTGTAACCTCAGCTGCTTGGGAGGTTGAGACAGCTTGGACAGCTTGGTGAAACACTGTCTCAAAATTTTAAAAAGGAGGGCTTTGGATGTAGCTGAATGGTAGAAGGGCCCTGAGTGAAGCACCCCCCCAAAAAACAAAAAAACCTCTACCTCACTTTGCCTACCCACACCCACCCCCGCTGCCCTTTTGCAGTGCTTTTTCTGTAGGCTTGAGCCATAGAGGTATTTGTATGCCAGGCTGTTGCTTTCTCTGCCACTGAGTTGTGTCCCAGATTGCGTTTCACATTTTCCATGTGGAGGTGCAGGGGTAAAAGACCCTAGTCCGGGTCTCAGTCAGTAATTGCTCATCAGCTAAGTTTCTGGTTTTACAGCTGAATTTGCCACGTACCTGAATTTCTGCCGTTCCTTGCGCTTTGATGACAAGCCTGACTATTCCTACCTGCGCCAGCTCTTTAGGAATCTTTTCCACCGCCAGGGCTTCTCGTACGACTATGTGTTCGACTGGAACATGCTCAAGTTTGTAAGTGCCGCTGCCAGCTCAGTCCTGTGGGACGGGAACGGCCCAGGCCTCGGGTTTTCCAGTGTGCACTCACTGGACTGTAAACGCTGAGCACACTGGGTAGGACCCCTGCCTGAGTTGGCATCTTACCTGCCTTGACTCAAGGTACCAAGAAGCAGGGTGCTTTTAGGGCATGCAGAGGGGCTGATGGAGGTCGCAGGTTTGGGCAGCAGAGGTCCTGGAATCTGCCATGAGCAGGTCTGCCCAGAGGCCACACCCCCATGTGGCTTAGTCTTCCTTAGTTGAAAGGCCCAGCTGTCACTCGTTCCCAGAGCTTGTGAGTTGAGCCATCTGTGGCGACATGGTGTGTTGCTCGCACAGTGCACTTGGGAGAACCTAGTAGTCTCCTGGGCCCCACCTCACCCTTTACCCAGCCTCAGCTGGGTTCAGGGCAGGTAGCTGGTATCAAGCCTGCATCAGAGCCTTGTAGGCGAGTTGTTTGTTTGGTTTCTTTCATTACTGTAGTTTGTCCACCAGAGATGTGCATGTCAGGGCCCGTGGGTGTGGGCCAGGAGGCCTCGGAGCCTCTGGGCCAGAAAATGAAGCTTCTGTAGGACTTCCGAGTCTTTGATTACAGTCATTTTTGTAGGTCAGGATAGAAATTGGCACTCTCAGCCTGGCGTGGTGGCACATATCTGTAATCTTAGCACTTCAGAGGCTGAGGCAAGAGAATTATTGCAAGTCTGAGACCAGTTTGGGCTATAAAGTGAGCTCAAGGCCAGCCTGAACTGCATAGTGGGACCCTGTCTCAAAAAGACCAAAAACAGACAAAACAAAAAAATCCCGACATTGGTACCCTTGCAGGTGAGAGCATCTACTAATGGAGGAGCAGAACTGCCTTCTCAGAGTTGCAAACCAGAAGTCTTGGCACACCTCTAGCCCATGGCAGGGACAGGGTGAACCAGGGATGTCTTGCCAGGCCTGGTGCTGAGAAGAGAGTACCCTCCACCCCATACGATCTGTGCTGTCTGCAGATTGTTCAGTGTCTGGGTGCCAGTCTTCCCCCATATGATGGTTTCATTATGCCCAGGGTTTGTTGCAGGTGTGACAGCCTTGCTCTAAAAAGGACCAAGTGATTCATTTTGCTGGCTTTGCACCCCCTCAGCCCAGCCATGTAGGTTGCCAGAAGCTGAGGGCCACCTGGCACTGGATGGTGTGACTGGGTCTAGTGAAACGGGTACCAAGAGGCAGCCACAGAACATGGTCTGCAGGCCCCTGCCTGCAGTATTGGTGATGGAGTAAACCTCAATGCTCATGTGACTCTGTTAACTGGCTGCTGAGATTGAATGTGGCATGTGTCAGGTTGGGCTAGTGTAATAAACCTGGCTGCCAGCCTCACTGTGACCTGTATGTCCATGGCACGGCTGGTGTCCCCGTGTTGCAACAGTAGGCACAGGCCAGAGGTCAGATTCTAGCTGGACCCTCTGTGGGCTGCACTCCTGTCTGGCTGGCTCGCGCTCTCCTTCACAGCAGCATGTGGACAGAGAGGCTCTGTGCTGTGGCCGCAGCGGTGTGTTGGAATTAGAAGAGGTATCCTGGCCGTGCCTGTCCACTGTGCCATCGTCCCTGTGCAGAGTAGTGTTGTTTCCTGATTTGCTGTGGTGTTGCAAACTGCTTTACAGGGCAGTCTTGTCCAAATCACACCTCAGGGTACTGGGGAGAGCCAGGGGCTTTGGGCTGCTTTGCATAAATCCAAATTCTGTTTCAGCCGGGGATATAGCTCAGTGGCATAACACTTGGCCTGGCAAGTGCAAAAAAAAAAAAAAAAAATCTGTCTCATTTCGTTCTGTTCTCACCTCCTTTCCCTCCTCAGGGTGCCAGCCGGGCTGCAGATGATGCTGAGCGGGAACGCCGGGACCGAGAGGAGCGATTGAGACACTCCCGGAATCCAGCCACCCGTGGCCTCCCTTCCACAGCTTCTGGCCGCCTGCGGGGGACCCAGGAGGTGGCCCCCCCCACGCCTCTGACCCCTACCTCACACACGGGTGAGTGCAGTTCCTACCATGCGTTTCATGGTGCCTGGGCAGGTACACTTGGTGGTTGATGCATCTTGTGTCCCCACTTTAGTCAGTTCTTATCCTGCAAGTAGATGGGCCCAGGGCTCCTTTATCAGGATCTAGTCTGTTAAGGATTAAGCTCTTGAAAGCTAGTGTGAGTGCTGGCAGTGGCTTCTATAAAATTTTTTACTCATGGTACCTGTCCCCCCACTGTGCACCTTCAAGTTCTCACTCCTAAGTCCCCCTATATCCTGGGTATTGGGGCCGTGGGGTGCACTCCCACCACCAGCTGGTACTCCTGAGCTAGCAGGATCCTACGCTGGTGAATAGGTGTCAGTGCTGCCCCTGGTGAGAGGGGAGCCTGTCCAGAGCCCAGTGAAGTGGGCACAGGGTAGGACTGGCCACTGGCCTGATCTGTGTGTTGAGTGACCAGAACTATCAGCCACTGCAGCGCCTGTGGGGAGCCGCCAGCGTTCCTTGGGTTCCATGCTCTTTCTCCCTTCCAGCAAACACCTCTCCTCGGCCCGTCTCTGGCATGGAGCGAGAGCGGAAAGTGAGCATGCGGCTGCACCGTGGGGCCCCAGTTAATGTCTCCTCGTCTGATCTCACAGGCCGACAAGATACCTCTCGCATGTCCACCTCACAGGTATGCAGGTCAGGGCCAGCCAGGCACAAGAGGGGTTTAACTCTGTGGACTAGTCTTATATCCAGGCTCAGAGTTGGGAGTGGGGTGAGACTTGTGAAGGGGCTGATGCCTTCCTTTCCTCCTCCTCTTTTGTGTTTGTGAGGATTTCTTCCCTAGGGAAGAAATTGCACCCCTAGTTACCTGTTGCTTCCTGGTTGGACCTTGAGCCAGCTGAGCTGCTAAGGGCCTGCGTCCCAGCCTCTCTGTGACATAGCAGCATGCTGTAGGAACCCTTCTCTTGTGCTGCCTGATTTCCGGCTGCCACCCTGCGGGCTGGACTCCACAGGCCTGCTTGCACTCTGTAGGGGCAACAGCTTTCGGCTTCTTTCCTCATTTTTGCTCACCATGAGCAAAGCGTCCATAGAGGGGGCAGCTCCACAGGAAGGGCTCCTGTGGGCCACAAGCTGCTTGTCTTCCTTGCCCTGTCTATGATGAGGGGGTGTTTGGGGAACCAGGCCTACAGCACTGGGACACAGGACAGAGGCTTCTTCCTCTGCAGCCTTCTTTCCTCCGCATCCTCCATTCTCTCTCTGCTTTTATTGTTGGTGTTGTGCATTCACTAACACGCTTCTCTGAACAAACCAGAACATACCAGTTTCTTTTTGTCAGATAAATTTGAGAGTTCCCTGCTTGAGGGGGTGGGATAAGAATGTTAAGTTCAAGTTCTTAAGTGCTGTTCCTGTCAGTAGCAAGCATTTCGAGGGGTCCCTGGGTCCCCAAGGAGTCTCACCAGCTGAACAAAAGCTTGTGGTAGAAATGTACTGGCAGTGGCCTCAGACCTTTTGTCATGCCATCGTGTCTGTCTGGTTAATAAGAAGGAGGGGCCCAGGTTGGCCACTGCTCAGGGTATAGGGTCCCTTGGAGCCTGCTGTGGCGGGCAGCAGGGCCACTGAAACAGGTGATTTTGAATGAACAGTTTTTTATTTTTTGGTCCCGGGAATTGAACTCCGGACCTTGCGCTTGCCAGGCAGCCACTGTGCTGCTGAACTATACATTCCCAGCCTTAAACATTTCTGATTAGCTAGACATTATACCAGAAGTGGACTGGTTTCATTGTGTGATAGTTGTCTCCTCTCCTACCTTATAAGAGCAGATACACAGGAAATGTGAGAGGGTGTGTGTATGCATGTTATCCCCCACTGAACCCAGCCTGTCAATCTGGGCCATGTCCCCAGTTCAGCTGAGTCTGGCCAGAGGGTTATTTGAAATGTGGGCTAGATGGGGTCCAACCAGTGTCATGAGCAAGTCCCTTAGCTCACACATGTAGGCCTGGGTGAGAGCTGCCTCTGACTGTTCTGGCCTTTGGTGGACTTGGACATACTCGTGTCAGCTGCCTAGCAAGTCTGGACTAGGGAGGAGGCAACCTCTCGTGTGTGATCATTGAGAGCAATGAGTGAGTCGAAGGGTCCTGGGGATGCTGGCAGTGCAGCAGCCCTTCTCTGCTGTGTAGCCATCTCGGCCTTGAGGTAACAGGAAGAAGTGCCCTTCCTTCCGCCCTTTCTTTTGTGTGGCACTCTTGGGGTCAGACTGTCTGCTGGCTTGGCACGTTTGCACTGAAGAATTGTAACATGGATGTGAATTCGGGGAGGGTGAGGTGTGTGTCTTCCAGAGGAAGCACCTTGGCTTTTCCTCTGGCCACCTTGGGGTTTTGACTGTTTGCATCCAGCTGTCCCCATCACTGACCCTCTCTAGGATTGGCTCCTCTTTGGTCACCACTGTGAGAGTTTCACTGGGCCCGGGAGCAGGGCATCACCTGCCCCAGTGTGCTTGTCCAGGCAAGAGCTCTTCCCTCCATCAGCGCTTTCCAGACCCACTGCCACGCATCCACTCTGGCAGTTTGGAAGCTAGGAGGCTGGGGTACGGGATGCTCCAGCTCCTGCAGTCTCTGGCTACCATTCTCACTCTCTCAGAGAGAGCTGGGCACTGGATTAGCAGGCAAAGGGTCATGGCAGCCACCCTGCGCCAGCTGAGCTTCCTCCTCTGCTACTGTTCTTTGCCTCTCAGCCCCTGCAGGGGCTGATGCTCCTGTGAAGGTGCAGCAGCTCAGCAGAGAGGCTCCATGGGGCTCCCTTGTCCTCAATGCCCTGCCCACATGCAGTGACACCACAGCATCATTACACAGGTCACTCAGTGGCCTTCTTGGTGGTGCAGGGCCTCTCCCCTTCCTGGGCTTCGCAAGAGGCCAGCTGCTCCCTCCTTGGCCCCATTCCTTTTGAAGGGCACCTTGCATTAGGCCAGCCCTCCGAGGGGACCACAGTCCCCACATTTCCCAGTCTGTAAGTCAGTTCTTGGAGCTCCTGGGCATCTGGTCACTGCATCCATTTAGGTTTTTTTTTTTTTTTTTTCTCACTGTGAGAAGGGCCTTCTCTGTCCAGTTAATTTCTTTCAATGGGTTGTTGAGTTTACACCCTTCCCAAAAATGAGCTCAGCAGCCTGATACACCTATGAGTGAGGAAGCGTGACCCATCTGTGTGTCTTGGAGGTGCCATCCCCTCCATCTGCTCCAGGGGCTGTCCTGTGCGAATTCTGGAGGAGGAGCACTGGCCGCTCCCGAAGGCCGGTCATGAGAGGCAGGTGAGCTGTGTGGAGAGACTGGCTGTTCCCAGGGATCCCTGAGTGGACCTGTCAGTGTCTATTTAGCTGGCTAAGGAGACAGAGTGCACCTGGACATAGGCCTGGCATGGGCGTCGGGGCCGGGGCCTTGCGTGCTGGTCTGGCCAGTGGGGCGCTTACCAACCACTGTCTTTTCCCCACCTCAGAATAGCATTCCTTTCGAACACCACGGCAAGTAGCTGCTCGTCTGCGTCGGAAGGCAGCACTGGGTGAGTGTGCTCACGGTGGGGTTCGCAGACCACTCCCCATCCGCCACAGGGCTCACAGGCGGGCTGGGCTTGCATGCTAGGTGCTGGAGGCGTAGTGAGGCTTCTTCTGCTTCATTCTTCTCGTGAGCTCCAGAGCAGCAGCAGCCAGCGCCGCATGTGACGGGGAGAACCGTCCTCAGTCTCTGGATGGAGCAACCCTAGGGGTGGTCCTGCTGTGCCCTTGGCCTCTGGCCTCCCTGTGACTGCATTTGGTGTTCCATCCATCGCTGCCCTCTGCCCTGGGTACTGGCCAGGTCTGCCCTCCTCCTCTGCCCCTCCCCCCAGCTGCCCTGTCCTGGGCTGTGCTGGGTTCTCGTGTCTGTTGTGCTCAGCTAAGTGGCGCCACGCTTGGTGTTGGGGCTCTTGAGCTCTTGCTCCGTTCAGATTCCTGGTGGTTTCTCTGCATCCTGGCTTACTTAGTCATCCCTCTTCCTCTTTCATTTATCTTTGTCCTTGTTTTGTGTTTCTTTCCAAACTTGGTCCCAGCCTTGCCATCTCATTCTTGCAGCTGCTGTCTATTAACCCATCCAGCCTCAGCCACCTGCTCCCTGTGCCGGTGCATGGCTGGGTGTCCACCCCAAGCGCCCTTCTTGTCAGCCACTCAGTGGCACCTTCCAACAGGGGCTTGAGCTTCTGAGAGGTTTCATGCTGCAGTTTTAAGTGTGCACACTCTTGGAAGTATATGGGCAAGGGTGCTTTGACGTCTTCCCCACAGAGGGATTTCTGTTTTTATACCACCTAGTTACTTTGCAGGAAGGGATGCTGGGAACGTCATGTCTGCCCACGAATTCTCAGGATCGCCTCTGCGCTCTCCTTGCTTGCATGCCTCTTCTTCCTTCCCCTTCTCGCTGTCACTTGTTCTGCTCGGCAGTGTCCTGGCTGCAGAGTCCCACTGTGCAGCCACGGGTGCAGGCGTCTAGGTGGGGACCAGGCGGCAGTGTGTCCTTTACTCTACAGACTCCACGATCGGTATCTGTCCAGTGCCTGGCTGGCTGTTGCCCTGGCCTCACACTGACCTTCTCCTGTGCTTTGGCTCTGACAGATTCCCGGTCGGGTGGCTTCCAGTGGTCTTCAGTCTGTCGTGCACCGATGAGAACTCTCCTTTTTGCTGTGAAGGGCAGACAATGCATGGCTGATCTACTCTGTTACCAATGGCTTTACTAGTGACACGCCCCCTGGTCTAGACTCGAAACGTTCACGCCGGGAGCTCTCCAGGCCACTCACCCAGCGACGCTCGTGGGGAATCCAAATACAGACTAAATGGACAGGCTCGAAGAGCTGCCACCGCCAGGGGCTGGCACTGAGGCCCCCACAGAAGCTCAGTTACTATGGGCCTGGGAAGACAAGCAGAGTGTGGGCGACATTGCAGAGACCCCAACTCCCTGCCACGAGCCTCTCCACCCCTCCAGTGGTGGCCGACCTGCGCTCCCTGCGATCCCACCGCGACTACCAGTCTTCTTCTACTTGGTTAAGACAGTTTTGTATCATTTTGCTAAAAATTACTGGCTTAAATCTGTGTGAAGAAATCTGTCTTTTTATTGTTTCTTTCTTGTCTGTTTTTGCGGTCTTAAGAAAGATGCTTTTACAGACGCCTATGACAGACATGGCCCGCTGTGTCTGTCGGGTGTCAGGAGGGGCGCAGACGCCGAGGATGTGCGTTTCAGTTTCTGTTTTCTCTGTTGTGTTGTCTGCTCTGGCGTGGGAGCGTCTCATCAGGAGCTGTGTGTGTGGTGTGGTGTGGGTGTGTCTGTGATGTCACAGCCCTGCAGCCTGGTTCTGGCTCTACTCACCCTTCCCTTCTGTCAGCTGAAACACCTGCTGTATTCAGCACACTGGAAAGTGAGGCTGCTGCAGAGCCAGTGTGGCCAGTGTGTCACGTGGAGCGTTGTGCCTTCTGCTCAGAGGCAGCGAGGACGTGGGGACTCTGAAGAGTTGGGCGCAGGGGCCTCTTGGGCCCATAGGACACTGGGGTCTGGATTAAAGTGGAGCCGAGAGGACACTGGGGGCCTGGATTAAAGTGTAGTGTGCACTTCTGATCTCTGATGTGGACACAGGGTTGTGTGAGGGTTGTATATGGTGTCTTGGTGGCGTTTGTTGCCTTCATGCCTTTGAATTTGGGGAGTTTCTGAACAGACTGTACATACTGCCATGCAGATTGACACTCGGTCAGTGTCTTTGCCTGCTCAAAGCCAGAGAGCAGGTTGTCCTGGGTGCCAGGTTTGCCCAGAAGGGCCACTGGCTAAAGGGAGTCTACCCAGAGGTGCCAAGAGGCAGGTGACTGCCCACCTAAATCTAGAACATTCGCCTACAGAAAGATGTGATGCCACATGCTTTGTGACCTTCAGCTGGACGTCTGTGGGGGAGCTGTGGCTTCCCGGTGGGCCGTGCTGCTCTGGCCCTGGCAGGATCCTTGGATGCTTTTTCCCGCCTGTGGCTGTGTCCACCATGAGTACTACCCGGTGAACACGGCAGCAGGCTTGAGTGACCCTTGGGATACAGTACAGTGTGCGTGAGTCCACCTCCAGTTCTGCCAGCATATGGAGAAAGTTCTGCCAGAGCCTGGGTGCTCTTGGAGGGGCTAATGGTGCCACCATGGCTTTTCCCTCCCAACCCAGAGACCCCCAGCACAGAGCTTTGGCCCTGGGGCCACTGCTGCTATGTGGTGGCACGTCCTGGGATGTAGCCCTTTGCTGCCCCAGCCATCTGTCTGTCCAAGCCTTTGGCTGCTCCTCTGAACCCTGAGCTGGTTCCTCTGCTAAAGTTTCAGGGTGTAGGGCCGTGAGCAGGAAGGCTGTGTGTCTGTGTGCATTAGGAGCTCAGGAGGGTCCGATGAGGTAGAGGTGTCCATGGTTGTGAGCCCCTTCCTGGATCAGTGTTGGGCTCACCCTTCAGTGAGTGGGTGGGGGTGGCTGCAGCCCTACACACAAGCCCTTTGTAAATAGCTGTGGTCCCCAGCAGTGCCAGAGGGCGATGCCAGGCAGCCTCCAGATACTGTGCCGCAGGCAGCCTGAAACTCCTGGCTGCTCTAGGAGTGGACCCGCCTGGGCCCCCGAGGGTGTGGCTGTGACGTTCTCGCCCAATATTTAATCCCCATCACACTTACAGGAAACATAGTTAGAATGTGTGTATCAACCTGTGTCTTGGTGACCAGTCTCTGAGCTGTGCGTTTGTACTACCACTGTATTTGTGTACTTTAACAATTGTGTAAATAATAAATTCATAATGACTTCTACATTTCTTCCCTGCCCTTTTCATGTGGTCTTATTTCATCAGCTGAGAGTTTTAAGTGGGTTTGAATTAACTGTGAAAACTGACTTTTCTCATCTTTCCTCCTATTGAGCCCAGGACCCTTCAAAGTGGGGTATACCCCCAAGCCATTTTTCCCCTTTTGGGGGGGGGGGTTTGTCTTTGTTCCCAGAGATCTAACTCACTTCCTTGCCAGATGAGCTAGATGTCCAGCCCCTTGCAGCGTTATTTTATTTTGAGACAGTATATTGCTAAGTTGCCTTGGCTGGATTTGAACTCTAGTGACCCTTCTGCTTCAGCCTCAAAGAGGGCTGGGATTTGTAGGTGTGCATTCTGCATAGCTGGGTGAACTCTGACTTTTTAAGTATTCTTAGCCTTGCTCAGCCTATGGGTACTAGGCAGCTGGTTCGAGCAGGCACCAGGGTGTTCCCCACTAGGCTGTGGTACACGTAGCTGAGGTCCACACACCCTTCTGCCTAGATGTATTGTGTTTGATGTTCTGAGAACCCCTTCTCCCTTGGTTAAGCATCTTGAGGATGTGGGCCCCCAAGCTCTGTACCCCTCTGGGAAGCACTGGTGCCTTACATTTCCTAGAAAGTAGGGCAGGAATCGAGCAGCCTGACCTGTCTACCTGCCAAGGAGAGCAACTGCCCCCTCCCTCCGCTCACTCCACCATTTGGCAAAGCTTGGCAACATGCTTGTCTTGGCTCCCTGCCAAGACAGAAGCAGGCAGAGGGTGGCAGGCAGCTGCAGCCAGGTCTGTACCTGCTGTCTAGGCCTGCCCTTTCCCGGGGATACTCATCTGAACTGAGTTCTGACTAGCTCTGTGCAGCCAGCTACACACCAGCGGGACTTCTGGTCCACACTCACTTGATTACTGGAGTTAGCCAATTGGCCCTGTGTGTGATGCACACACTGGAGGGCACTCCACAGCATTCCTTGGACACTGGCTGCCTGCCCCTCTGTGGCCATTACTAGGCACCTCAGCCAGGAGCCCCAAGCCAGCCCAGCCTCTTCTCTCCCAGCTGTCCTGTGCTCTAAGCATCACGCTGATTTCCCTTTTGTCCCACTTGGAGGAGCTGTCGAGGACCTTCCAGCCTCCCCTGGTGGTTGTAGGATGAGAGGCCCACACCAGCCCTGCCGGTGTCAGCACCTTCCCCTGCCCAGGCCCAGCATGTGCTCCCTCATTTTCCTGTTGGAAAGTACCCTGCTGTCAGGTGCCACCCATGAAGGGTCCCTGCACTGCAGGTGATGAGCTGATCTCTGAATCGGGGGCTGCTGGGACCACGGAGGCTGTGTCTTGGAGGAGACAGTGTAGGCACTGGGGGACAGTGGAGGCAGTGCTGCAGGTCTGGGCACTGCCCCCCAGGAGCCCACTCGGGCACAGGATGAGCCTTTCTGGTTCTGCCCACCCAGACCCAGGTGTTCTGTTCCTGTTGCGCAGCACTGATCAGAGCCCTCTTTTGCAGACGTGGGCCAAGGGTCGGGTGCACCCCAGCAGAGCACGGGGGCAGTAGCTCAGGATGCCTTTCTTGTTTACTTGCCTCTCTAGTTTGGTACACATAGCTGGGGTCCACACACCCTTCTGCCTAGATGTAACATGCCTGGACCTTTGAGGGCCCATTTGGGAGAAGTCTGGGTGGCCATGCCTCTGGGATATCTCATGAGGCTGGACTGTTAGAGAGTGTGAACTCTGACACCTGAAAGGGGCCCTAACAGGACAGCCCTCTCCCCCACCCTCATGCTCAGTGGCCTTCAGGGATCCTCCAGGGCTCTTGGCCCTTGGCCTCATGACTCGCCTGCCAGGTCAGTGTCAGCACCCTGAATGCCTGGGACCATCTTGAGCACAGGATGTGCCCTTTTCTCTGTTGGGAAAAATAGAACCAGAAATGCTGGCAGAGAAAACAGCCTGCGCAGTTCTGTGGGTGCAGGGAGCCCAGGGTGCTGCAGCCAAGCAGTGGCCTCACCAGGCTACGCAAGCCTGGGAGCTTCAGCGCCGTGCAGCCTGTCCCTTCAAGGTGGGCCTCTCCGTGCCAGGCCACCTTCCCAGGGGGTCACCACTTCCTGCCTGTTCCATGTTGACCGGCCATGTGGTCTGGGTACAAGCATAGGACAGGACTGGGGAGGGCATGAGGTGGACCATGAACTAGGTGACAGATGGCCAGAAGTTCAGGTCATGTCAACAGGCCATTCCAGGAACATACTCCATGCCTGTAGCGCCACTATAACTGCCATGGCCAGCAGGGCCAGTCAGGTCTGGGAGAAGAGGAGTAGATCTGGTAGGAGCTAGTCAGGCACCCCTGTTGAAGCCACTGGTCCCCACAGCCTTGTCCCGTCCCTTCCTGTTTCTGGAAGCAGCTGATTCCCATGTTTGGGGTCTACCACATCCTAGGGCCTGGGGCTCCTACTGTTCCACTCTTATGTGGTGAGGTCAGCTCACAGGGCAGATCTTCCCAAGATGTGTGGCCCTTGGCCACCATGACTGGGCAGTGACCCCTTCAGGTGTCAGCACTGCCCATCAGCCTAGCCCCTAGCAGAGGGAGCAGGGAGTCGAGAGGGGAGACATCACAGGCTATAGGCAGTGTCACTCAGTTACTTCAAAGAGCTGGGTGGGACAGAGGGAAGGTAGACCAAGATGTGAGCTCTCGCTTCCTTTTTATTGCAGAGGAGCAGGGATGTGGCATCTCTCCAGTTGCACATGGCCCGCCAGGGTGCCCACTGCCGTCCCCAGCGCCCACGACGTACCACCTACTGAGGCGCCCCAGCACCCTCTGACCAGGCTCCCAGCCATGCAGGCCACTGCTGGCCATAAGAGCAGATGGGTGTGAGGCACCCAGGGCCAGCCAGAGCTTGAATGCAGGCTGTATGGAGAGTGGGGAGCAGAGATCAGCGGATGCTGACCACACAGAGCAAAGCGACCAGCCCACCCGAGAGGTGAATAAATGGAAGGCAGGAAAATGTGTTTCCAGCCCACATGCAGTAAACAGAGCACATATGCTGTATCTCAGGTCAGTGCCTTCACAACTAGGGCTCCCACAGATCTAGGGACCAGTCAGGAGGTACAAAACCATCTCCTGGAGCCTTGGGCCATCCACTGGCACCCCACTTGCACATAGTGCCTCACCCCTGCCAGCCCTTTTCTCCGTGCCCTGTGAACACTTATTGCCAAGCAGCCCCACCCATTCCTGCCAAGGCTGGGCTGGGAGGACCAGTGAGAAACACCCAAGAATGCAGAGCACCAGGAAAACTGACAAGGACAGGACCACTTGTAAGAATAACCAGGTTATTTCCTGATGGAATTGAGACTTGGGGTGAACAGACCGCAGCACAGAACTGCACCAGCAAGTCCCTCCAAGGCTACACCCACACACAGGCTTCCTTTGCACCTTCCCAGATGGGCACCTTCCCAGGTCCACAGGAGAGGGGGGCAGGAACAGTGGGGTCAGGCCCCAAAGGGGGCCCACCAGCAGCCCTGGCCTATGATTAAACTGGTGTTGTCTCAGAAGTCTGGGTTTCTAGGTCCTTGACTGCAGTGGGGGGACTCCAGCTGCTTGGGGTCTGCAGGCTGGGGCCCTGGTGCAGGCGGCATATAATTGTGGGGCCTGGCTTCACTGCAGATCTGCTTTGGAATGACACCATCCCCCTCATCATCGCCTGCCCCGACAAACGGATCAATAGGTGAGCCAGGGACCAGGTAGCCAGCACCCCAGCACAGAGCTGACAGCCCAGCCTGGGCTAGTCCTGTTTGTGAAATAAATACACATTGCCAGTCCCTGTACCTCCTGCCTGTCCCCGGCCAGCCCCAGCCAGGCTGCTCATACACTGGTTTCCGGAGTGTGAACCACCTCCCCGTTTTTCTCAGGCTCTGCCTTCAAGAAGTGCTCCACCTCCCTTGAGTCCACGCTCACATCCACAGGGGGCTTGTGGAGCTTCTCCCCCTCCAGGGCTGAGGCTGCTGCCTCGGGCTCCGATGCCTTGGATCTGCTCCTGATGCAGAAGTTGCCCAGCAGCAGCACGAGGGAGGAGGTGAGCACCTCGGCGCCCGCCAGGATGAACACGTACTGGTAGACGTGGGTCGCGTCCAGCAGCTTCCCTGCAAGAGAACCTGGGTCAGCACTTTGCCCGCAGGTCTCCTGTGGGTGCCTCTAGTGTCCAGCTGGCGTCTCTGGGAAGGGAGGCTGACTGCAGCATCGCACAGAAGCACCCTTCTGCCCTCACTTCCTCTTCCTCCCCCAAGCAGAGGCTGAGATGCTCAAAACAAGTGGCCTGAGGGTTTGCAGAGTCATGGCAGAGCCTTCCTGTGGCCTCCCAGGGCACTGCTGGGCTCTACCAGCCCTATGCTCTGTAACCTGAGATATGGAGGGCCAGGCCGGGTGACTTAGGGTGCTGGAGTAAAGGAGGAATCGGAGGCTGCAGGAGCTCATGTGGGCTGCAGACTAGGCAGAGTGACTTCCCATAGGCCAGAGCCTGGCCAGGCTGCCCCTCCAGTGGGAAGCCATAAGCTTCACCTCAGTTGGGCCCAGCTACCCACTCCCAACACTTGTAGCCTGGCCCCCAGGAGTGTCCCCCAAGATCCCAACAACACTCACCACCCGATGGCGGTCCAATGAGCACAGCTATGGCCTCCATTAGCAGCACCAGGCCAATGGCACTGGAAAACTTCTGGGTACCCACAATGGCCATGAGCACCTCAAACTGCAGGGCACCCACCATGCCATAGGAGATGCCGAAGAAGATGCAGAAGACTACCAGGCCCCCATAGTTGCTGGCTGTGGAGCCTGTCAGGTCAGTGAAGCCATTGAAGAACATGGCGAAGCTGAAAAGGTAGACAGAGTAGGGCCGCACCTTCTTGAGCCCTGTGATGAAGCCGGCAGTTGGCCGCGCAAAGATGTCAATGAAGCCCAGGATGGTAAGCAGGAAAGCAGCCTTTGTGTCAGGTACACCCAGGTCCTTGGCATAGCTCACCACAAACACGGGTGGCACGAAGAGCCCCAGCACCATGATGGAGGCAGCGACAGCATAGATGACGAAGCCTCGGTCCCGGAAAACACTCAGGTCCAGCAGCCGCTGGGACGACTTCTGGGGCCCGGGCTCCCCGACCGCCTTGGGCGCCACCAGTGGCCTCATGAGTGCAGCACACACGCAGCAGTTGAGCAGCAGGCCGCCCAGGATGAGGAAGCCGCCCCGCCACCCATAGTGGTCCTGCAGCACCTGCCCCAGTGGGGACAGCGCACACAGGAACACTGGGCTGCCTGCTGCGGCCAGCCCATTGGCAATGGGGCGCCGCTTACTGAAGTATCGGTTGAGCATGATGAGGGAGGGCTGGAAGTTGAGAGCCAGACCCAAGCCTGCAGGAGAGGGGTGGCATGAGACTGCCTGTATACCCCGCCAACACCTCACCCCAGGCAGGCTGCAGCTCTGTCCTGAGTGGTGTCCACACGGGTCTGGGGGTGCCCGTGGAGGGGCTGGGAACACAGCCTGCCACCCCTGCACGTGCTGTGTTCGGTCTACCCACCCCTCCCACCTACCAACACCCAAGCAGTTGTCAGCCGGGCCCCACTCACCAGTAATGACCCCTGCTGTGAAGTAGAGCTGAATAATGCTTGTGCAGAAGGATGCAGCCACCATGCCCAGGGACGCGAAGAGGCCACCCACAAGCATGACAGGCCGGCAGCCAAAGCGGTTCACACACACACTACAGAGCGGGCCTGCAGAGAGGCAGTAGGTGGAGTGGGGTTGGCCCAGGCCTCCAGCCAGGCTCTGTCAAGCCCACCTCCTGGTCATCAGCCCCAGCCCTGCTGCCTGCAGATGGTCACAGCCTCCTGGACACCACTTGGCAAATGTGCCAGCAGCTCTGGGGACAAGGATCCTAGAGGGCAGACTGTGCGTGGACAGGAGGCACAGCCTCGCTTACCACGGGGCTCATCTGATAGCACTCTGCTTCTGGTCTCTGAGGATTTGCCATCAGTTAAGGGACAGCTTGTGGGGGCCTTGTCCTCTGGGACCATCTGTAAATACTGCCCACTTGTTTGGCCAGGGCCCAAGGCGTATGTCGCCAAAGCTAGCCCACCTGGCCTGTGGGGATACGCTGCTCCCCAGTGGGATCCCATCTTGAGGGCTTCCCTCTAGGCCTCTGGAGCCTAAGATAAGCCCCGCTTACTTAGGCCCCTGGCTCAGCAAGCCGGAGCCCAGAACTAGGGGCTCAATGTACAGAAGGCCCCACCTGTGCCATACAGCATGGCCAGCAAGATGGAGGAGATCCAGGCCGTGTCGCTGTACCCGACCCCGAACTCCCGAATGAGCTCCTTGAAGAAGACGCTGACGGCCTTGGGGAAGGCGTAGGAGAAGCCAGTGATGACAAAGCAGCCGAACAGCACGGCCCAGCCCCAGCCGCCATCCGGGGCCTTGATGCCTGTGGGGCCCTCATCCACCACGGCACCTCCCATGGCCAAGAGGGATGGTTCTTCTTCCCCTGAGAGAAAGGAAAGAAAGGAAGCAGGGCTGGCTCAGGTGCCGGGTGATGTAGCCACAGCCCTGCAGGAGGGCAGGGCAGAGACAGGCCAGGCAGGCCAGCAGCCTGGGACTGGCACCTGGCCACTCATCCGAGCCCAGCCACGGCCAGCCTGCAGGGCCACCCCACAGCCCTCTAGCTCTGGCCACGTCTGCCACCTCTACCAGGGGGAGCAGCTGGGCCCCTTCATTCATAACCCAACCTCAGCCTCCTGCTCTCACACAGCTGGCTCTGAAGGGCAGTGGTTTGGGGCTCAACCAGGATTCAGGTCACCCCCTGGGAACAGCAGATCCTGTAGGGCAGTCGGTGGGCTGGCGTGTGCCGACTTGGTGCCAGCAGCAGCCATGCTAGGTGGTGATGTCGTCTGGACCTCTGTGCTGCCCAGTGCTGTGCGAATCCGCACTTTGCCGGCTGAGCCCTGTATCTCCTGCCCCCAGGGAAACTGGGCTCTGAGCTGACTGCCGGGTGGGAGGCAGGCAGGACAGGTACAGAGGCCACAGTGCCAGGGGAGCAGCAAGGTGGGGCTGCTGCTTGCCCCACTCCCCATGGGTGGAGACTGGGGGCTACCAGCGTGATCCTTTGGCTCTGGAGAAAAGCTAAAGACCTGATGGGTTCAAGGAAAGGCTGGGACCAGGGCTCCACCCAGGAAGGGCAAGTGGTGGAGGTAGCTTCTGGCCAGCCCACTAGAGTCTGTTGCCAGGCCAGGCTGGCAGCACAAGGAAGGCTGCCCCAAATGCCACACAGCCAAGGCTGACTTCCCTTTTTATAAATCCAGGAGCTTAGCGCATCGGAGGCTGGGGCCAGGCTTGTCTCTTCCTGTCCCATCCCACCAGGAGCCCCCTAATCCCAGAAGTTATTCCCACCTCACCAAGGAGACAGCTGGGACGGGGCTGGCGTCCAACACCTGGGGCTTTTGGTCCAGTCTGCTCAGCCTCTTCCCGCCAGTGATATGTGGCCAGCCAGCTCCCTGGGGAAGTACACAAGCCCTGGTATGTAAGGTTAGCCAGTGCAGTGGATGCCCAAGAGCCCCAGGCCAGGACAGCGAGTGTGACTTGCCACCCCTGCCAAGTTCCTGGCTTCCTCCTGCAAGCACAGAGCCCCTGTGGGCAGCTAGCGACTGTGCCCTGGGGTGGGTGGAGAGCTGGGCTCAGCATGACCTGTTCATGCAGAGGGACCCACAAACCTGAGACAGCACAGAGAAGGGCGTAGTGGGACAGTCATGACACACCACAAGGCGGGCCACAGCACAGGCTGCTCTTCTCCATGTTCGCACTAAACTGAAAATATCCCACCTATGATCCCAGCTACTCAGGAGGCTGAGGCAGGAAGATCACAATGAGCCCAGCCTGGCCAATTTAGCCTGAGTCTATCTGGAAGATAAAAAAGACTAGCCATCCCCGTTACTGGGGAGAAGGGGGAATTCCTTAAGATTATATACAACAAAATAAATCTGAAAAAAATATGTACATTATAGGAATGTGCATTCACAGTTCATGCTTTCTGTGAAAAAGGGTGTGGCACCCAGATCCAGCATTCAAAGGCTGGTCATAAGGACAGCGCGAAGGTGACTGTCCCCAAGGGCCCCTGCTTGGTTTGGTTGTGAATTTACAGATTTTTTTTTGTGTGTGTGCTTTTTAAAATAAATCAAGTATATAGTCAAGGCCAAGGAGTGGCACGTGTCCAAAATCAGCAGCAGGAATAGCCCAGCTCTACACCCAGCAAACACAGGTGAGGCGTCCAAGGCCTCCATCTCCTGCCACACCAGGGAATCAGGAATCTGGGAGCCTTTAAAGTTCCTTTTCCTTTGCTGGTCCACTGCCCCCAAGAGCTGGGCCCTCCCTGGAGGGGCCATCTCTGCATCACCTGGGAGGGTAAGCAGAGTTGGCCAATACTTAGAGCCAAGGGGGCACAGGGAGGCTCACACAGGGAGGACCACCTGTGCTAAGGAGATGGCAGCTCCTGGACAGGAAGCTCCAACTGAGGCAGCCATAGTGGGTGCCAGCCACCCTGCAGAGGGTGTTCTGAGTGAGGTTTCCGCTTGCCAACCAGGGCTGACTCTAAGCCAACACAGCCTGAAGTGGGTAACCACACAGCAGGCAGCAGAGTAAGGGGTGGGATTCCCTGGAGTGAAATGGCCTCACCAATCCAGCCTGCTTTGGGGGGGGCGGGGGTGAGCCCACCTCATCTCCCAGGATGACTCAAGCACGGGCTCATGCTGCTCTCAAGAAAGCCCTGGGCAGAAGCACCCAGCACAGGCCACCCTGACGGCACACCCACGGGCACACTGCAACAGGCTGGCCTTTCAGTGACATTTACCCTCCCAGGAAGCATGTGAACCAGCCCAGAAATAACCTGGCCTCCAGGTCGAAAGCTGATCTGGGGCTGGGGGGTGCCTTTGGGTGAGCAGAGGCTCCAGTCCACTCGCAGGACTGGCCCTTAAAGGTCTTTTGAAGGTCCCACACACCCCCAGCCACTGAAGTCGAAGAAGGGACAACCAAGAAGGGGCAACTGATGCAACAGCCCTCCCCAGAGACGCCCAGAAGGGGCCCTGTGTACCTTCCCACCAGGGAAGCTCTCTGCCTGAACAAACCTCCAGCCCCTACAGAACTTTGCCCCTGGCCTGCGGCTCCAGCTCGGAGCCTTACCATAAACCGCAGGAGGGCAGGCTAGGTCCCTGCAGCAGCCCAAGCCTGCTCTGTGGCAAGCCTGGGGACAACTACTTTCCTTCCAGTCACTTTCCAGAGCGCTAAGGGACAAGGAGACAACCCTGTTGCAGCCTCTCAGAGTGGCACAGGCAGGAGGGTGCACAGGGGAGGGTGCACTGGGGAGGGCAGGCCTGCTTGAGAGCTGCCCTTCCTCTTGCACGATGTTGTGCAAACAGGTCATGGGCAGCACGCCCCTCCCCCTCCCCGCAGGAGGGAGGCAGGCGCCCCGGGCTGTGCTGGGGTATCGTGGCTTTTTGTCTGGAGAGCAGAGGGCAAGCCCCCCACCCTTCACCCCTGGCCCTCTCAGCCTCAGGGCAGCCTCTGCACGTGTGGCTTTGCATCCTCTGCTGGGGCCCGTGGGGGTGCGGGGTTGGGCTCCCGCCTCACTGAGACTTCAGCCCTTCCCGCTGCACAGTGGGCAGCTCTGGGGCCCGGTCCGCGCGTGCTGTCCAGCGCCCTTCCCTGGGGTCTCTGGCCGTGGTCAGTCTACAGTCACCCCCGCTCGCCCGCCGCCCTGGCCCGCTGGGCTCCCCTCCCCGAGGCCGCGGGGACCCTAGGGAAGTGCCAGGGTCTGGGACCCCCCCACACACCAGGTGCCTGCGGCCCTGGAAAGGAGGCGGCCGGGAAGCGGGAGGCGGGAGCGGGAAGCGGGGCCCTCCTCTGCGCGCCGCAGCCCGGATGCAGGAGGGGTGGGCACCGCGGGGCTGAGTAGGCGGGTCGCACCCGGCCTGAGCCGGTGGGGCGGGGGCGGGAAGATGCTCCGCCCGACCGCCCGCGGACGTGGGGGACGTGACGACCGCGCCGAGGGAGGAGCCCGCCGTATTGCCTGGAGTAGGCGTCCAGCCGTGCTGCCCGGCCCTCGTGCGCGGGGTGGGCCGGCCTCCTCGGCCTCCGCTAGCGCTCAGGGGCTCAGCGGCGCCGGCTCGCTAACCGCGGGAACCCAGGGACAAAGGGTCTGTGAGGGCACCCGACCCCAGCACGGCCCATTCCACAGATGGACACAGTGGGCAGGGATGCGCTAGCTTCGCTGACACCGGGAGGAGCCCAGACGCAGTCCGCTCTCCCACAGCCTCTGCCCCAGGGCCCCGTGTCTTGGGCCCCAGGACCTAGTCCAGTGGCGCCTCCTGTCCTCACTGGACCTTTCCATACCCAGGACCACGTCTAGGAAGGGTCCCACTCACACGCCCCTCACCTGCAAGCCTTGCTGGCTGCTCTGAGGTCACCAGAGCTCCCTCCTGGCTGTCCCTACAACTTAGTGTCCATGCGGCTGGCAGGGAGGTCCATAGCCTTCTGGGTAACGGGCCCTGCCCAAGGTCATTATGGGGCGAGTCCACCTTGGAGGCCACCCAAGGCCCTGACCACACCACACCCCTGGGCAGGAGGGCTCCACACCTGCTCAGGCAGTGCCCCCCTGGACTCTCTGGGAGCAGAGTCCCGAACCCCCTCTCCTAGTGGCAGAACACTAGTCACAGCCCATCCAGAGGGGTCCACACTGCCTGCCGGAGGGGGCAGACCCAGGACCCAGCAGACACAGCCAACACTCAGGCCCACAGAACAGAGCCGGGATCCCCTGGAAACACCAGCAGGGGCTCTGCCGGTGGGGCCAGCCCCAAGCTTGGTTGCTTGGAGGGGCCACCTGCCTTGCTGTCTCTCAGACTATTCAGTGGGCCTTATTGGAGTCATCTAATTGACTCAGTCAGCCTAGGGTCCTGGAAAGCAGCCCGGTGCTTCTGGGACAGGAAGGACACTGGCCCCCTGCTGCTCTTACTTGGAGCCAGGCACCCAAGAGGCCCGGAGCTAACGGCTTCCCGCCCTCTGAGCACCTGCCTCCAGCTCACCCAGCACCCAGGTAGGTGCTCTTCCACCCACTTTCAGACAAGGAAATTGAGGGCCCTATCTGGTTTTCCTACAGGATGGAGAGCAGCGAGGGCAGGGCTGGGGGGACCTCAATTCTAGAGAGGTCCTCTACCCTTGTGCCCCGGGCTTGGACTCTTGGCTGTGGGCCGGAGGTGGGTGCAAGAGGTTGTTAGGAAAAGAAGGGCTGAGAGACCGCCCTTCGCAAGAGCCCTGACCAGAGCGCACGTGCGCCCCCGTTCTTCGGGGAGACCCACCAAGTAAGACCTCGCACCCTGGTTTACACTCAGGACAGACTCTGCCGCCCACTCGCCCGGCGCGGCCACCTCCTGGACGGAGCCCAGCACCCGAGGGCCGCCCGACGGATGGCTGCCCGGGGAAAGCTGGCGAGCTGGGTAGCTGGTACCCCTTGGCGGGGGGCGGGGAGCGGGGCTGGGAGGGCTTGCCCTAGCCGGGTCGCCCTGGACCCCGCAGTGTCACGGAGTAAGGGTGAGGATCCGGCGTGCGGCTCGGGATCCCCGCCCTGGCCCGCACACCGAGCATCCAGGACGCGCCTACCTGCCGCCACTGGCCTCTGCGCGCCCTGCCCGCCGCGGATGCCGGGTGCCGCGCAGGGGGCGACTTTAAGTGCTCTCCCGGCTCGCGCGGCACGTCCCCCGCGCGCGTCATCGCCGCCTGGCACCGCCCCCGCCCGCCCCGCCCGGACCCCGAGCCGCCGGAGGGGGCGCCCTGGCCGCGGCTCCCGACGGCGCGCACCGCAGCGCGGCCCCTGCCGCCTCGCCGCGCCCTTGCACCCGGACGGCCGCCTCATCTCCCCTACCCCGGCCCGCGGCTTCTGTCAGCCTACCCGGCTCCAGCAAGAGGCGTCTTCTTCGCCATCTCTGGATGGCGCCCCCCAATCCTCCACCGCACCCCGCGGGGCCCCGCCGGGTGGCTCGCCTGTGGCCTGCGTGGGACCTACATCCTACCCAGGCCGCGTAATGCCGGGGCCGGGGCCGGGGCCGGGGCCGAGGCGGGTGGCCATGGGGGAGCGAGGTCTCCGCGCGCCCTGGTCAGCCCAGGCTACCCCAGACCAGGCTGTGCGCCTCTCTGAACTTCCATTTCCCCAAGTGGCCCGATGAAGCTTCCAATCCCTGCCCTGGTGCCCAGCTCTGCCCCTGCCGGCCCGAACCTGGAGGTGGGAACACCACCCAAGGAGGGAGGGAGAAGCCTGGCCGAGGGCTGGGGTGCTCCCCAGCAAGGGGACTTTGCAGCTGGCCCTCCCACCACTAGAATAACGGAGCACTGTGGGCGCTGGGGCATCAGGGAGCCCAGCCTCCGCACCACCAGACAGCTCAGGACATTGCTTGTGCCCTGCCACCCAGCCTGCGCTGCCAGAGCCCTGCAGCCTCACTGGGTGAGGGATGAGGCTGAGGTGGGGGACAGAGCTTTCGTGCCCAGATCCCAACACAGCTGTGACAGGGGCACAGTGATGTCGCTGGAGGGTGGCGGGCTACTCACCCTGGGGCTACTCACTCTGTTGGCCCTTACCTATGTAGATGGTGGGCAGCAAGGCTTGGTTCTAGCAGCAGACCTAGCCTTCTGGGATGCCCTGCCCCGGAAGACTTTCCTCTCTCTGGGCCTCCCGGAGAAGAGGTGGAGCTGAGTCTGACCACAGCCCCCCACCCCTAACCCCTGCTGAAGGATCAAGGGGCTGCCAACTAAGAACCTGCTAAGGAGGTGAGCAGGGCCTGGGAAGGCTGCAGGAACCCTCCTTCACTCCCTGGCAGTATTTCCTGCCTCCAGTTACTGGGACTTGACTTACCAGCCAACTAGGCTGCCCTCCACAACTACAGCAGGCCTGGGAGTGGGTTAGACCAGGGATTCCTCCTTGGCAGTAGCTCTGCAGCCCTTGGCCCCTACTTCCCACCATGCCTCCTTTGGACCAAAGAACTCTGTGCCACCAACTCAGAGAGGGAGGTGGAATCAGGGTGACCCAGTCTCACCACCTCCTCCTGCCTCAAGTGGGCCAAAGAGGCACCGCCCACAGCCAGGATTTCTCAGGCTCACCTGTCCACCTCGTCCCCACCGGAGGATTCCCTGCACTCCTTGGCATGGACTCTGGGCCTCAAGCATCTAGGATCCGTCCATCATGGCCCTCCAGGGCCCCTGCAGCCTTGGGTTAAGGTGCCTTTGGGCAAGGGGGGTTCCAAGCCCTTCACTGAGCTCTCCAGGGCATTTTGTCAGAAGCTGCAGTGGCAGCCAGCCTGTTCCCATTCCAGGGCTGGAAGCCCATGGGCACAACTCCTGGAGGCCTAGGGACTGGCTAGAGCCCACTCGGCAGTGTGAGAAAGTGGTGGCTTATCTGAAGCTTAGAGCTGCTGGTGCTGGGAACACACAGCTGAGGCCTGGCTCTAGTCGCCCAGTTCTCCACAGTGGCCAGCACCCAGTACAGGCTGTCCTTTTTGGAAAGGAAGGGAAGGGGGGCCTAGGAAGGTGTCCCCCTTGGCCGGATCTGTTTGGGCCCTGTCCTGTCACAGTCAAACACGGCCCACCCTCTTCCAGTCCAGGCCACAGCTACAGTTCCAGTCAGGCTCTAGAAAGTGCTCTGAGGAGTCCTGGTCCCCCAGACCCCTTGGGGGATACAGCCTCACCTTTCTAAGAGCACTGTCCCCAGGAGCAGGTGGATGCAAAGCATCCGCCCAGCTCTGTCTGGACACTGGGTGGGAGCCAGGTTCCACCTCTGACTCCACAAACATGGAAGGGATTTCCTGAGGGTCATTCTGGCAGCTGGCCCCTCCCTTCCCCCTGGAAGAAGAGGTCTCCATTCCTTTCAGGTGCCAGGGAATCTTCTGGGGCCTAAAGAGTCACGGGGACCACACATCCTGGGTCCTTGGGAATCCCCCACATTCCTCCAGGTCCCAGCCTAGTCACTTCACTGGCCAGACCTGGCGGTACCACCCAGCACCAGCTGCTACCCCACTGATGGGCCCTGGGGCCAGGACAGGCCAGGTCAGGCAAAGAAAGCCGAGTCGTGGGAACAGACATTCCAGCGGAGCCATGGCCCCCCTTTCTGGGGTCCCAGCTGCCTGAGAGCTCCCTATCCAGAGGATCTGGTGACACAACTGTTGCAGCCTGTCAGTCCGCACCTGGGACTGCCACGCAGCACGTGTGTGTGCACACGAACACGGAGGCCCCTGCTGAGTCCAGGACCCTTGCAGGACTCCCCCTGCCCAGCTAGATGGGGGTGTGACTGTGACTGACACCCCAGAGGGCAGAGGCTGGAAGCCAGACCAGGGTTTGCACCCAGCACTGCCACAGGCACTGCCCCCCTAGGATGTTTTCCTCCCAGCCTCTCCAGACTCCCAGAAAAACAAACATATTCACCTGGCAGCTGCCTGGCCTCTCCCACTGAGCAGGAGCGCCAGCAGTGAGCAGAGAGGAAGCAGGAGAGGCCTGACCTCAGCTCCACCCTGCCTGGCACCCCTGTGTGGCAGTGGCAGTGGGGGTTTGCATATGGGTTTTAGGTATTGGTACGTGGGTGTTAGGTGTGTGTGTTTATCATGTGGAGAGTTGGGTGTGTGTACATGGGTGTTAGGTGTGTCCAGCACGTGCCCATGGTATTTAGTGTTTGTTGGTTGTGACTGTATGTCTGGTGTATGTGTGTTGAGTACATGTACTTGGTATTGGGTATGTGTGTTTGTTAGGTGTGAGCATATCTGTGTGTTTGTTGAGTGGCAGTGGGTATTGGGTGTGTGTGCTTGTGTTTGCTGGTTGTGTGTGCTTTGGGGTGTTTCATGCTTGTTAGGGTTTTGGGTACATGGGTCTTGAATGTGTTGGTATGCTGGTGTACTGAATGTGCTGGGTTCATGTGTTGTGCGTGTTGGTTGGATAGGTAAGCAGGTGTATTGTGCTGTGTGTTTTCTGGCTGCATCTGTGTGTTGGATGTGTTTGTATTGGTATGCACGTGGATTGTGTGGGTGTTGTGTGTGTTGGTTGGATAGATATGCACGTGTGTTGGGTGTGTTTGTGTGTGGCTCGGTTGGATGTAGTGTGTGGGTGGAAGTGGTCAAGCTGATGTGAGGTGACCAAGTCCTTTCCTAGGTGGCAGCAGTGACCTCTTCTCTGTCACTCAGAGGAAGAACTGGGCAGGGGCAATGTGGCACGGATAAGGGAGCTACAGAGGGGACAGAGGTCCTCCAGTCCAGTCTCCTGCTCTGTGATGTGAGCACAGCACAGCTGGCCCGGTGGCTCTTAGAGTGCTACACGCTGCCTGTGAAGCGGGCCCCTCCTGGTCACCCTTCCTGCATGTCATCAAAAACCCCCGCTGTCTTCTCACTTAGCCCTACCCCGTCTTCAGGCCAACTGGTCAGGGCCCAACTGGTGACTCAGATGTTGGAGTTGGTCTTAGTTAATTTTGTCATTGCTAAGACAAAATACGCAATACCCAAGATTAAAGGGTGAAAGGTTTATTTAGCTCAGTTTGTAGAGTTGCAGTCTGTAATGCACTGGCTGCAAGGCAAGACGTGGCAGAAGAACAACCATTCATGGTGGCTAAAGACAGCAAAAGCAACAAGGGAAAGTAAGAGAAACCTCTTTTTGTCCCGCATATTGTATCCAGTCTGCTAGGATTAGGACGGTGTCAGTCCAATCAGTGGACTGATCCATCATCTCCCACCCTTAGTCCCAGCACGGCACTACAAAATCAATCACATTCTAGATTCAGCCACCTCGGAATGCATGAGGCTTTGGGGAGACACCTAGACACAGACCATAACACAGTTCAAGTTCATCTGCCATCTCACACCCCATCTACCTGGCTCCCTCCCTGGGTGCCACGAGGCTGTATCTCAGCCTGGCATGGCCATCCCCTCCACCTCCCTCCAGCCTGACAAGCGCTCTCCCCAGCATGCTCCAACAGCTGTGTGCAGACACCAGCAAGATGGGACTCCAAGGGCCCAGCCTAGGGAACTAGGCTTTGAGGACAGGCAGCCTCTGCCCAAGGGCCCCTGCTCCTCTGGGAGCGCTGGACACACCCTGTGACTGTCCTCGAGGAATTAAATCCCCTGTGCCCTTTATAAATGCTGGAGCAGTGTGGGGAGCAGCAGACGCACCTGTGGCCGGCCTGGGCCGTGGCTTTCCCTCGGGTAGGAAGGCACTGCCCTGGCTGAGTGTGGATAACACATCTGCGGTCCAGGGCCGTAGGTGACCCTGCCCAGGCAGGTCTCCAGGCTCCTCCAAACTGCCATGGCTCTGACCATGCTGTGCCCTCTTCCTGGGCATCAGGGGGCACAGAAGTCTTGACCAGTCAGCCCCAGGCCCCAGGGGAGGCCAGCAGCCTCTGCCATGGTTCTGGACCCACTGTGATGAGAATAACTAGATGGAACTGGGGCTGCTCGGGATAAATCGGTGAGTCCTAAGCTAAGGCTGTCACTTCTGCAAGGACCAGAGAATATGTTAGTGTCAAAATGCCCTGCCACCACTACACCAGCCTAGCGGGGAAGCTGGGGCTCTGGGGAAGGAACTGGGCTGGCATCCCCTATGAGACCCAAGAAGTCAAAATTTCTGGTGTTCAATGCCCCCCCACACACACACTCACTTGAGAACTATCTTAGTTACTGGGCCACAGTAGCCATTCTCACAGGGAGCTGACTCCAAGGCAGTATGGCATGGCAGAGGAGAAAGAGTTCAATCAAGACACGCTGGCCGCCAGGAAACAGAGTTCAGGGAAGGAGGGAAAGACACCCCACCAGGCCACACCCCCAGAGGCCCAGCTCTTCCAACCAGGCTTCAACTGCCCACATCATGTCCACCCGTAAACTCATCAGTGAACTAATCCAGTGATGAGTGCCACACCCCGTGATCCAGTCAGCATCCCAAAATTCTACCTCTAAGCATGAGGCTTTGGGGGGACATCTAGACATAAACCAGAACCAGAACTGGGTTCATTTTTCTCTCATATTTGAGAGACCATGCCCAAAGGTTAAAACAAGCATTCAGCTGGCCATGGTGGCACATGTCTGTAATCCGAGCACTTGGGAGGCTGAGGCAGGAAGACTTCAGAGAGTTGGAGGCCAGCCTGGGCTATAGAATGAGTTTAAGGCCAGCCTGAACCACATAGCTAGACCCTGTCTCAAAAACACAAAAACAAAACAAACAACTCCCTTCATAAGTAAAGAAATAAAACAAGCATTTATCCTGTAGTGTCTGGAGTGGTTGAGTAGGGAAGCCAGGGTCTCAGTGGGCAGTGTCACCCTGAGGCCATGCTGGGATAAGGGGACAGGAAGCCTCACTTCCTTCTATAGGGCACCCCTGAAAAGCCCCATAGTCAGGAGCACTTGGGTCCACTCAGTCCTGCTTGGCCTCAGGACTGAGGATGGTGGCCCCCCCATCTCTGATAGCCTTCAGGGCTCCTGTCTTCTCTCAATACCCTGTGCAGGCTGGCAACTGGCCTCACGGCTTCCTGTGCCCAGCAGGGGCCCTCTGCTGCCCTGGCATCCTGCCCAACCCAGTGCCCGGTGATGCACAGATGCAGGTGAGTAACAGACCTGCAGAAAGCAGCCCTAGCTCCTAGCCCAGCTGGCCCTTGTCCCTCCCTTGACCCCTGCTGTAGCCAGTTCCCCAGGCAGAGGCTGGATACCCGGAGCCTCTAGCGCCTCCACTGTGGTCAACCCTGGCCAGGCCTCGTCTGTGGCCTGGGACATCACTCAGGCGTCCCCTGCTTGGTGGGTGTCCCTGGGCCTGCCCGCCCCAGCCTGCCATGCATTCCCACCACACCCTGCTGACCTGTGGCCCCAGAGCTGACATTGTTCCTCAGTCCCTTACTGCTGTGGCCACAGCCCCACACACCTTAGCTATCCATCTCTGGTGCACCTGTACCATCCCCGCCACATTGCAACCCCTGTGACGTTGGCCTTCAGCACACAAACCAGGGAGGCAGAGGCCACAACCCTCCTGCCCCTGGCAAGGACACTTCTCCTGGCCTTCCCCAGGCCGGATTGGGGGTGCAGTATAGCAGCCAGACTGTGGTGTGTCGGGTGAGAGTGAGCTGGGCTGCCTGCCAGGTCTCAGCCTGGACTGGGGAAGGAGCTTGCCCAACCTTCCTGCTGGCTGGGACCGCAGCCCCCTCTCTGTGACTCAGCACTGACAGTACAGAGGAACCTGCAGGGGACAGGGGTGTGGGCTTCTGATGCAGCCACAGCAGCAGGCCCAGCCCCAGCTCAGCAAGTGGCCACACGGGCCCCTTAGTTTCCCCGACCTCAATTTCCTCATTTTTTACTTTGAGAGCAGTGGATCTGGAGCTCTCAAGAGGCCTTGGCGTCCATGTGAGAATATCTTCCCTAAACCAATTCCATTGTTTTGAAAATCTTTCAATGTATTTGCTAATCGGTTTCATTTATACTGCTGGTTTGTCCTAGGTTTTTGAAAAAAAAGGATTTGTTATTATCTGTTTCTTTTTTGTAAGAATATTTTTTATGTCACACTCAGAAACTACTTTGAAGATAATGATACACAAGGCAATAACTATTGTTATGATTATGAATTTTTTTTTTATTTTTGAGACAGGGTCTCACTGTGCAGTTCAGACTGGCCTTGAGCTCACTTGTAGCCCAGGCTGGTCTCCAACTTGCAAGATCCTCTTGCCTCAGCCTCCCGAGGGCTGGGATTACAGGCGTGAGCCACCATGCCCGGCTAATTTTTTTTTTTCTTTATAAAAACATTTTTAAAAAACAGTGTGAGAATGCCACCCGTCTCCCATGGTCCCCTCAAATCACCTGCTGCTTCCAGGCTGCCACCTGTGCAGTAGACAGGACAGTGGAGGGAGATGAACGCCAGGGCCGATGGGCCATGGAAGAGCCCAGTCTGCCTCACAGGAAGCACTGGTTCCCGCCATGTCCATGCTCTGCTCTGCCTCTCGTCCCGACCTTCCGGGAAATGGCCAAGGCTGTAGATGCTGTTGGGCTTGCTGGCTTCCTCTGGACAAGACCAGTCCCACCTGTCCTTTCCACTAGAGTCACATCCTGTATCCCCTCAACCCCTATCCAAACCGACCTGTCCTGGTGGCCTGTTCAAAGGACCACTCAGCTGGCCATCCATCAGGGAGTAGGTGAGGGACTTCTCTCTGAGCCCCACCTGGCCTCCTGCACCTCTGTCCCCATCTATAAAGTACAAGTGACAAGATCATCTCTTGGGATAGTCCAGGCTGACATCGTAGGCCCTGCCTCTGGACCTACCTTTGCCCAGGACCCAGCAGGGAATTTGCCCAAGTGCCTATGCCCACCCCACATTCCTTCCAGAGGGGCTTCAGATGGGCCCCAGGGAGCGGGTGGCACCAGCCTTACAGAAGGTCTTTTATGCTCAGTTCACCTTCTGCCCCAGAGCTGTGAGGGAACACAGGAGTGTCCCCAGGAGGCCTGACTCTGGCAATCCTCACCTTCCAGGAGAAGAGACTGGCTCAGGCCCAGGCAGGTACGCAGCCAGGTGGCCCTGCCCCTACCTCTGTTAGGAGGCCTGTGTTGGTGGAACCCCAGCTGAGACCCGGACGCCTAAGGTAACAACATTGGGGGACTCCCAAGGTGAGGTCAGCCCTATGGCTAAAGTATCAGAGGAGGGACCTTGAGTCACAGGCAGCTGCCACCAGGCCTACTGGGAAGCTCCTGGTACTGCCCACACCCCAGGGCGCATTTGGAGTCCAGGAGGTTGCACACCTAGTGGTGAGCAAGGGGCCACTAGGTTAGCAGAGCCACAGCCCAAAACCTCACACTTTGGCCTTTTTCTCACCCTTCCTTGTTTATTCTACCCTGGAACTGAGGTATCTGCCCCTCAAATGTGTGCTGCCATCTGTTCTGGGCCAGACAGGACATTGGTGCCAGAACTGCCCACCTCATCCAGGCCACTCCCCTACTTCTGCCAGCTATGCTCAGGCACACAGGGAGGGCACTGTTGGGGTCCCTCAGCCTGTGCTGTTCTGCCTCTGTGACAAGAGGGACCCCTGGGAACCCAGTACAGGCCCAGGGGAAGCAGCTGGTGGTGGGTTGCACAGGGCCCTCCAAAGCACAGACTCAACACTTCAGAGTGGCCTGATACAATTAGTTGGCCACTGCAGATAAAATTAGTTTAGGTGAGGTCACTCTGGCACAGGGTGGGCCCGACGTGACTGGCATCCTGAAAGCTAATATGAAGAAGCCATGTACTGGTCTCAGCAGAGAGGAGCAGGAGCTTGGGGAGGTGAGGAGGATCCTCCCCTGGAGCCTCCGCAGGGAGGCCCTGGCCAGCACCTCGAGATCTGCAAAACCGCAGAAGAGTGAATTCCTGTTGTTCAAGCACAGCTCAAGTCATTCTTTCATGGCAGCGCAGGGGCCCTCACCCAAACAGTCTTTCATCTGTGAGCCCTCCTGGGGCTGGCCTCCCGTGGCCAGCTCCTGGCCAGTGGTATGCAGAGCGGTGCCCAGTTAGTGCTGGGCCAGGGAGGGAGGTATGGGGGCAGGCTCAGAGGAGTGGCCCCCTCAGGCTGGGTGTCAAGGCAGTAGGGACAGCTGCTGCCCCAACAAGTGTCACAGGGCAGGGATGTGGCACCTCTGGACAGCACTCTGCAGTTGGTGTCGGAGGGGATCTTGGGGTTCAGAGGGTACCTAATGGGGGGGTGTGCAGAGAGGTGTGGTCTTACTCTGGGCCAGGCCACCCCCAGCAGAGGACACTGGGATTAGAACTCAGGCTATGGGGTACCACAGCTTCTGCATCTGGTGCCTCTGTGCCTCTGTGCTCCTGTCCCCAGGGCACCAGGGCACCTGTGTTGACTGCAGGAATGACCGTGGCCACTGTGACGTGAACTCTCCTGGCCCCCAGTTCCAAGTATATTTACCTATGACACGGCTGCCATAACCAAATGCCGCCAACTGGGTCTCAACCCACACTTCTCTTCTCAGGTCTGAGGCAGGGCATGCAAGACCAGGGCCTGTGCGGCTGACTTCTTCGGGGCCTCGCTCCTCAGCCTGCAGGAGACCCCTTCTTGTGTCTTCACGTGTCTTTTCTGTTACGTGCTTGGTGTCATGAGGGCACTGGTCCTAGACAGATGGGGCCCCACACTTACGACTTCATTTAACTGTGATTACTCCCTTCAAGGCTCAGCTCCAAATATGGTTGCACTGGTGGCTGGGCTTCCATATATGAATAGTGGGAGGACACAATTCAGTCCATACTGCATGGGTTCTTATAATCCCCACTCTACAGATGAGGGAACTGAGGCCCAGGCAGCCAAGATGCAGACCCAGCAAGACCCAGCTCCCCCTCGGGTGGTCTGGCAGGTGCTCCCCCTCTCAGCAACAAGCCCAGGCACACCCCACCCCCAGTCAACAGCCCCTCACCATCTTTGTGGCTGTTGGAGGGGCAAACTCCCCCTGCCACTTTCACAGGTGTGACTGGGACAGGTGCGACGTGACAGAAGCTGAGGTGGGGGTGAGGTGGGGGTGTGGGCATCTTGGCAGGCACATCTAGCCCAAGCACTGCCCCCTGGGCTGCTCAACTGCTGCAGGGCCTTGCACTGGGGAGGGGAGAGGGGGAGCTGACTTCGGATGGGCCCTGCTGCTCCACTACAGGAGGGGCTGACACAGAGAAGGCAGAAGGCTGGCCAAATAAGGAAGGCTGGGTCCAGGCAAAGGCCAGGAGTGTGAGAGCAGGGAGCAGGACAGACAGTGTGAGGGAGAGGCTAACATGGGACTGGTAGGTCTGCGGGATTTAAGTGCAAATGCGGGGGTGGCATGAAGCCCTGAGACTGCCCTTTGGAGGGATTCCCAGGTTCCCTACACAGGATACTGAGACATGTAGGCCGACACTGGCCTCTGGGGAGGCCAGCCCCACTCTACCCAGCTGTGGCCAGGTTAAGAGGAACAGATGACCTTCCAAGACAGGCGATCTGGCAGGGAGGAGGCGCCACTGTCCGGGGGCCCTGTCTGGGCGCTTGCTCCAGGCCCCAAGCACCGGTCCTGTAGCCCGCAGGCCAGGCCCCAGCACTGCGGGCCCTGGGTGACTCACACCTGGGCACCTGGCTGCAGCAGGCCAGGGCTTCCTGCCAGCTTCTCCCACCCGCCCCCGCGAGGGCCTCCACGCGGCACCCCCACCGCCCCAGCTCTGCAGCCTTCTGCAGTCTGACGCTGCACTTTCCCCCTCCCCAAATACCACCCGGGACACCAGGCGCCGTCCTCGGTTGCCCCGACAGGCGAGGACGCAGTGGGGGTGCGGGGGCGCCCTCGGATCGTGGGGGTCACGTGCCCAGAGCGGCCCTTTCTTTGTATCCCTTTTCCCTGGGCAGCTGAGCCAGAAGTCGGAGGTGAGCAGAGGTCGGAACCTGGCGTCGGGGCTCCAGTTTCCGGCCGGCGGGACCTGAGCTCCGGGCAGAGCGCAACCGAACCGCTGCCGAGGGACTCGGGTCGCCATGGCAACGAGGCCCCCGGGAAGCAGCTAGGCTGGAAGTCCCGGGAGTCGCCCGGGTCTCCGTTCCTGGGAGGACTCGAGACCCTCAGGCCCTGTCAGATACCTCTCGCCGTCGGGACTTGGGGCCGAGCCCGCGCGGGGCTGCCCGGAACGTGGGAGCGGTGAGTGGCGCCGGGCGGCTCAAAGCGTGCTGCCGATGTTTGCGTTATCCGCGGCCCACGGCGAGCCGAGCCGCCAAGTTCCCGGCACCTTTTCCCTCGTCCCCAAAGTGTTAGCTTCTTCCATAGCTGCAGTTTATCCAGACTAGGAAACCCGCACTAGAATACCACGACCCACTACGCAGGGTTTACTGAATGTGGCGTGTGGCGCTTACCCTCCCCCACTCACCCCCAGGGGGCTCCGAGGACCGCGCCTGTGCTGGGCCACTGCCCCACCACTGAGCCACAGCCCCAGCCTTTTTACCTTGTGTTGAGGCAGGGTCTCAAGATGCTGAGGCTGACTGGTCTCCAAGTTGTGATCCTCCTGCCTCAGCCTCCGAGGAGCTGGAATTATAGGCATGCACCACCATTCCTGGCTTTCACGTATTTTTATTGTTCTCAGCCTAGACTAGCAACCCATTTCCTCTTTGACTTTGATGAGGTAGTTGGAATTTGCCTGGTGGTTTCCTATGACTAATTTCAAGTTACGCATTTTTGGCAAGACAACTTCCAAGAGGAAATAGTGTCTTCAGTGCTTCCTAGAAGATGCATAATGCCAATTTGTCCCACTGCTGGTGACAGTAACTTGATGGGTTAGGTGACAATATGGCAACTGTCCTAAAATGTCTATATTTTCCCCACAGTAAACAATAAATAGTTTTTGGGAAGATACTGTGAGCCTGAAAATATTCTGCTTGTAGCCCTCCTTTCTGTCATTAATTTCAGCTTTGTTTCTTTCTTAAATTTTTGTTTTTTCGAGGAAGAGTCTTGTTATGTAGCCCAGGCTGGCCTTGAACTCCAAGGCCATCCTCCTGCCTCTGCCTCCTAAGTGCTGGGATTATAGGTGTGTGTTACACCTGGAACGTGTATTTCTTGAAAAAATTTTTTCACTTAATTTCATGTTTCTCGCATGACATTGCCCAGGGAAAGGAAGAAATCATGAGTTATTAAATTGCACCGTTTCGCCTTTCAGACGGAGTTTGGGATCCAGTGTGCAGTTGTCTTTATTTCTCAGAGCTGAATCAGAGTGAGAGTAGGCCATGACTGCTGCCGCTAAGGGGGAGGAGGATGGGGGCTCTTGGCAGCATCAGGAAAAGGTCCTCTTGATACTTGCTGCCTCCGTGCCTGAGGGGCTTCCGGGAAGGTAGAAGTTGGAAGGGACCTCAGCAGCTTCTCTAAGGGATGGGGCTGGCACAGGCCTGGGGCTGGTTCTGGGAAGGCAGGAGGTCCTTGTCCTTCTATCTGCATCCCAGAATCCCATGTAGGGCCACTCCCTCCATAAGGACAAGGCAGAGCTGCTCCTAAACTGGGAATTTATCAGTATCTGGAGACATTTTTACACTGAGCTTGAGACAATGGAGCTATGTACTATAATTCTTTGTCATCCTGAGAAATTCACATTGAAGAAATTTCCATTTCTCCTGGGCATGGTGGCACATGCATGTAATCACCCCTCAGGAGGCTGAGGCAGGAGGATCACTGTGAGTTCAAGGGTAACCTGGACTACGTTGTGAGACCTTACCTCAAAAACAAACAAACAAAAATAATCCTATGAGGAGCTACAGGTTGTCTGGTCACTCCATGGTTTAATTAACTGCCCTGAAGGCTTTTCTATTTGTTTTTCAGTGTTGGGATTAAACTCAGGACCTCAAACCTGCTAGGCAAGTGCTCTGCCACTGAGCTACACCCTTAGCCCCTCTTCTGACTTTTTCCCCTTTTTAGAAGCTATATGCTTCTGATATATCAGCCTGAGGAGCCACCTGTTCCATTATTATTCCTGCATTTTTTCTTGAGGTTCTTTTCACTGAAGCCATGGGGCCTGAACCTGCACTGGCAAGAGGATAGCACTTACGCTGCTCTAATGGAGCCCAGAGTCAGGAGGTACCTGATTTTAGAAATGTGTTCATTCCTCTCTACTTTTGGCAGCTTTTCAGACCTGAAATAATTATCATTGTGGTATTTGCCAAGTCATTTTTCTATTTCTGTCACTCCTACATTTATTAGTTGGAAGACTACTATGGGAAAGAACCTTCCCTTCTTTAAATTTTTCTATTCACTTTTTTTTTTTTTTACTTAAAGGAGGAAACGTTTGTTTAGCTCTCAATTTGTAGAGTGGCTCAGTGGCTCCAAGGCAGGGTGGTATATGACAGAGGGGCAACAATTCATGGCAGAAGATAGCAAAAGCAACAAGAGCAATAAAGGGGGAAACATGCCTCTTTTATCTTATCCAGACTGCTGGGATTAGGGTGGTGCCAATCCAATCAGAAGACTGATCCAGCAGTCACCCACCCTTAATCCTAGAAAATTTAATCCCAGCATTGCATTACACATCAGTCACAAGCTCTAGATTCAGTCACATCAGAAAAAGTCCACCCCCTGATGCCCACATGAGGCTTTGAGTGGACATCTAGACATAAATCATAACATTCTGCCCCTGCCCCCTACCCCCTGCCCAGAGACTCCTGTACATTCCTTTATGCAAAAGGTATTTTTAAAAAATATATTTAATCCATCTCAAAGAGTTGCCAAAATCCTAATGTTTTAGCATTGCTCAAAGTCCAAGCCCCAAGTCTCCTCTGAGATTTAAGGCAAACTCTTAGCTGTGAGCCCTGTATAAATGAAAAGGAAGTTAAACACTTTCAAAATTGAGTGGCACAAGATAGACATTTGCATTCTAAAAGTTACAAAGGGGGATACAAAGAAATGGGGACCAAAGCAAGTCCAAAGTCCAGAAAGTCAAACATTAAGTCCTGTAGTTCTGTGTTTAGTGTCTGAGGCAGTCTGTGGCAAGATTTAAACTCAAATGGCTTGGATGACTCTACCCTAAGGGCACTTCAGGTGGTTGTAGCTCCCATGGCTTATCTCTTGGGCCTGCTCTGCTCCCTCCTTGCAGTTCTCCTTAGAGGATCCACATTCCTGGGTTCTCCAAATTTCTAGGATCTTCATTGCACCTTTGGCTTCACACTCACAACTTCACACACTGCCTGCCCTCTTGGGCACATGCTGCCTAGCCTCCCAGACCTTCTGAAAGCCTTCCTGACCTCACAACTCTTCTATTCTTCATGTGCCTAAAACTAGTGCCACGTGCATGATCCGAAAATCTGCCAGCTAGAGCAATAGCCAGGCTTCCTTCTCTCTTGGCTGTAGGGGTCAAGTGCCTGGATTGCTGGGCACTCTGAATCCAGTTCTGAGGGACAGATTGTTTATGCTGCAGTCACTCTGGAATGTGGTACAGCCGGTGCCATTCTGGAACATGGTGCTCAGTGACTTTCTTCTCAAAGTCTTTTACTTTTGTAATTTTGAGGCTGCAACATGTGGCGACTTGCTGCTGCTTGTGATGCCCCTAGACCCTTTCTGTTCCCCTGTTCCTTCTCGGCCGTCAAGACCCCCTTTGCTCTGTCTTCACAGCCCACGGCTTTACTGGATCTTCCTTTCTGGCCAAACTCACAACACTTTAAATCATTCTGCTGGGCATCTGTTCATGATTGATAACATTAATCTGGCTAAATGCCCCCAACAGTAGCCATGTCACCACCTCAACATTAGACTTGAAATGTCTTCTGCCACATTAACTAGTATGCTGCCCTTAATCTCAGTCTCAGGCAAAGTCTCTGGACAGCAGCAAGATGCAGACAATCTTTCTTCCAAACCATAACACACATGGTCTGGAGTCCAGCAGCCAAGGCAGTCCTACTTTCCAGCAGAAATCTCTGAACCTGGGGGGTTTTTTGTTTTGTTTTTGTTGTTGTTGTTGTTGACTTTGGTACTGAGGATTAAACAACCTTGCGCTTGCCAGGCAGGTGCTTATGCCGCTGAGCTAAAGCCCTGGCCCCTGAGCCTGGTCTTTACTGGCAGGATTTCTGTCAACCTTCTGGTCTCCTGAGCTCTTATCAGAATGT
The DNA here is from genome assembly GCA_004027455.1 of Hydrochoerus hydrochaeris. Taxonomy (NCBI): domain Eukaryota; kingdom Metazoa; phylum Chordata; class Mammalia; order Rodentia; family Hydrochaeridae; genus Hydrochoerus; species Hydrochoerus hydrochaeris. Next base: position 38,440 of record PVLA01007466.1, on the reverse strand, counting down.
CCCGTACAGAATAGCCAAAGGCATCACAGCTCTGCTCTTTCAGGCCACATCTCAGAACCTTTCCAAACTCTTCCCACAAGCTATTCCCAAAGTCTTTTGAACCAGATAGTCACAGCAATGAGTCTGTGTTCCTGGTACTCAATTCTGTTCTACTTTCCTTGTTGCAGGGACAACATACGCAACACCCAAGGTTAAAGGAGGAGAGGTTTATTTAGCTCACAGTGTGTAGAGGTTTTAGTCCATAATCAGCTGACTCCAAGGCAGGGTGGCATGGCAGAGGGGCAGCTATTCATGGTAGCAGAAGCAACAAGACCAAAAAAGGGGCTAGTCACTATTTTTGCTGTTCGTATAGACATTTGTACCTCGTGGCTTATAATCCATTGCTGTCCTATACTTTGTTGCTTACATCGCCCAGATTGAGGCATAGGTTCCCCTTCATATCGGCTTCTGTGAATTTGGAGCACTCCCTTGCTCTCTGGCACCACAGCATGTGTCTGATGTGTCTCGTGGTCTCCTTGGCAAGCCTGGAACCAGTCATTTCTGAAAGGAGCCCTGGGCCTGTCCAGTTGAGGTGGTGTTTAGAAGCCAAGGCCATGTGGCAGGCAGGCTCGTTACTGTTGGGCTGTCATCGCTTCTTGGCTTTCTCTGTCAACGTAGCCGGTAGACATGTGTTTGTATCCAACATATACTCGTGCCTGTGTCTGTATTTCATCCATGCTTTTCCCACTTACCCCACATATGATAGCCACAGTGAGCCTGTGGGCAAGGGGAGGACACCTCAGGGCTCACCAACACTTCCTGCCAATGCGTCATGCTGGGGGTCTGGACTATGACTTTACTCTGGCTGTAATCCATTACCACGTTCTCCTGCGTTCTGCTTTTTCCTGGTCTCTTTCAGTCTGGCTCCTATTGTTCTCAATATCTTTACTGGTTCACTTAGTCCGGGAATCAACGTAAATTAGTTTAAGAATCATCAACTTATGCGCCTCTGAGAAACAAGCCTACTAACTGCAAAGCATAATATCTGTGCATAGTTTTTGTTTTATACCTAGAATATATAATCAAAGCATTGTTTTTCAAAGTTGTTTCTGTTTGCTACTTTGTCTTTTTGATTTATTTTTGAGGCAGGGTCTTCCTATGTAACACAGACTGGTCTCGAACTCTTGGTGATCCTCTTGCCTCAACCTCCAGAGTTCTGGGAGTACAGATGGGGGCCCCTATGCCTAGCTCAAGTTTTAAAAAGGGTGTGGCTACTTTTGGGCAATCAGTGAGGGAAGGAAAAAGAGTTTGGAGACACAGGTCCGTGTTTTTTTCTTCTGTATCCACTTAAGAAGTAGCAGCAGGCTTGAGTCCCTGCTCTAGCACAGAGCAAGTGTCCCCTGATAGCCTTCAGGTCCTGTGGAATGTTTACTGTGAAGGTGATGTATATGGTTTTCAGGGCAGCACCAAGATAGACTGCATTCCTCGTGCAAAGTAGGCTTTGGTTCTTCTGCATTGGAGATGGGTGACTTTTTAATGGGTGGCAGAGCGGCTGGGGATTTAGCTCAGCGGCATAAGCGCCTGCCTTGCAAGCAGGCAGTTGTGAGTTCAATCCCCAGCACCGATTAAAAAAAAAAAAATTGGTGGCCGAGTAGAGAGTCAAGCACATACAACTCTTCAGAGAAAGGATGCACATGGGAACTGCTGCTCTGGAAGTCTGCCCCATTGGTGTGCCCAAACAGTTATTTTTAAGCATTGAGTGACTCACTTTTAGCCTTTACAAATTGTCTTTTTGCTTGCATTTTAGAATCTAAAACTGCTTCTGCTTTGATGGGGTCAGACAATGCTTTTCCAATTAAGTATCCATCAAATGTTTATTCTAAAAGCAATTGCTCCGCATGTTTATGCGTCTGAATGGAAGGGTGTTTAGGCCCCTGAAGCTTCTGCAGACCTGACAGTCCCTGGGGTTCAGTCATCTTTTTTTTTGGTATCAGGGATCGAACTCACGACCTCACACTTGCCAGGCAGGCGCTTATGCCGCTGAGCTAAATCCCCAGCCCGGTACAGTGATCTTGCCAGAGGTCTGATCATCCATGCTTTTCCCACTTACCCCACAAATGATAGTGACAGTGAGCCTGTGGGCGAGGGGAGGACGCCTCAGGGCTCACCAACACTTCCTGCCAATCATCATGCTGGGGTGCTCCGTATCTCCCAGACAGCTTCTTCTCAGGTGACCTTGGGACTCATTCTCTGTCTTAAACCCTTTTTCCTTAAGTATTGTGTTAATTCTCTGTCAGTGTGACAAAATACTTGAGAGACAGTATTCAAGGAGGAATATTTTGGCTCAGTCCATGGTCACTTGGGTCTGTGGTGAGGCAGAGAACATCATGGCAGAGGGCACTGGCCCAGCAGAGCAGCAGTGTCCCCTTCTGGGACATGCCTCCAGTGACCCACTTCTTCCAGCTAGGCCTCGTCCTGAAGGTTTCCACCACCTCCTGATAGCCCATAGACTGGAAATCCCTCAGTGGATTCATCCGTGGAATTCGTTGAGCCTTTACAATTCCATCTCCTCCCAAAGGTCCCACCTCTGAGCACTGCTGCACTGGGTACCAACACCTGAAATTTTAAGGGATGTTTCAGACCCAAACTGTAACAAGCATGATGCCAGCAGTTAAGAGGTGCTTGGCCCTGGGAGATCCTCCCAGCTCAGGCAGCCTCTGGTCCTGTCATCAGCTGCATAGCTTTGTCCCTAATCTTTTGCCCCTTGGGAGTGCCAGCCTCTGAGCTTCCTTCCACTCCTGCTGTGAACCACCGATGCCTACCACCCTGCCCCACTGCCCAGCTCTGGAGGGTCTCATGAATTTTGAAGCTGCATGTGTCCCACCACACTGTTCGCCCTGGCAGCATCTCACCCCATGGTATCTTCAAACTGCCATTGGTGTCCGGGTTGAGGTTGTCACTGTGTTATTTGCTAATGAGGAATGCTTTTTGGGGGCGGGGGGGGGGCCTCTGCTGCCTCAGTCTGTTTGGGCCTGCGGTTTTCCATGTGTGAGAAATCGTGGCTTTTATAGTGTTGTTTCCATCTTTCGAAGCCCAGAGATTTGTGAGTGCTTTTCTGACCTGACAGGTTTGTCTCTAGCATCCCTGTTGGTGTTTGAACCTGGGAGAATCCGAGTGCTGGAGGCTGCTGGGACTGTTGAGTGCACTGTGAGGTTGCAGCCTCTGACCTGCCACGTTCCTTTTAGAGTCTTGTTGGTAGTGGGTTCCTCCCATCTTTGGAGGTTTCTCCTGTAGTTCCTCAGAAATTTTGTTAGGTTCCTCCTAAAACCAGCTGTTTTCTGCTGTCTGGTAGACAGGCTGGGTCCAGACTTTGAATCTGGGATGTTGATATTTAAAGCCCATAACCTCCCTCAGGGCTTTTAAAATCATCCTTTGGTCAGGATTTTGCAGAAGCCAGGAGAGCTAAGAAGCAGTGGCAGCACACCAGAGCTCCTGCCCTCGGCAGCCAATTATAACTGCCCTCAGAGGCAGCAGTGCACCTGGCTGGGGATTCGTCTTTCTCTCGCTAGTTGATGGGCTGTGCCATTTGCCATGAATTTGTTGAACTGCTCCGCTGCATGGAATCCAGAACCCTGGGGGAACACCTGTCTCCTTCCAGAAAGCTAAAGGCACAGGGACCCCCTCTGCCCAGGCCCACGCAGGGGCTGGGGAGGAAGGCAGTAAGTGCCTGCTGCCTGGGGGGGTGGGGTGCTATAGTCAGAAGACCTGAGGGGAAGGAAGCTCCCTGATGGGAGGACAAAGGATGTTTGGCAGAATAGTATGTTCCCAGGACAAAAACCTGAAGGCCTGGAGCTGCTGAGGGCCACAGAGGTCCAGAGGAGCCTCTGTGTGCTTTTCTGAGAAGGCTGAAATTTGCTTTGAAAATAGCCAGGAGCCACAGACAGCTGTTAAACAGAACTGTGATACTTGATTAGGTTTGTGCTTTAGAAGAGTCACTCCCCTGGGTGACTACAGGAGCGGTGAATTGAAGGGCTGAGCTTGAGGGTTAAAGCACTGTGGACATCCCCAGAGAAGATATGGGACACAGAACTGTCACAAGGGCTCAGGGACACCAAAGATCTGTGTGGTCATCTAGACCTGGGGTGTCCCCGAACCTTGTGCGCTTGTGGGTGGAACTTGGGAAGGTGATTACTTGGGGGCTGCACAGCCAGCTCCCCAGTATTAGCAGGTGGGCCCACTCCAAGAGGTGGGCTCGGGGGAGACCTAGATGGTAGATCTACCTTCTTAACTCCTGCTCTCTGCTTCCCAGGGATGCAAAGCTCTCCCCTGCCAGACCTCAGCGCTTCTGCCCAGAGCCAGCTACCTGTGCACACAATGAAGCTTCTAAAACGTGAGCCAAAATAAACTGTTCCTTATTTACAGAGTTAGCTGGGTCAGATAGCAGACAGGGCATACAGGCTGCAAAAAGACACTAGAGAGAAGGTTCTTAGGTAAGAGGCAATTGCTAGATAGGTTTTCCTGAATTCTGGTCCTGAGGAGCCAAAAGCCTATTAATAACTACAAAAAGGAAGCAGAGAGAACAAGGGACCAGGTGGGAAAGGGATGGGGAGTCATGGGAGTGGGCGAGATAGGTTGCTTGGGATAGAATGGGAACCCCGATCCTGGGCCATGGGAGATGGGGAGAGGGACTCCCACAAGTTAGGAGTAAGAGCACATAGCTTCTCAGCTCTGTCGTGCCCATATGCATGGGCACCAGTCTGGTGAGAGCATGGATCAAAGCCTCGCTTCTGCTGCCTCTGGAGTCCAGCTTTTTGGGGGGTCCAGACTGGTAAATTCGTTTCTCATGGTGCTGTTTAGCACATTTGCTGATAACGGACCCTTGCCCTGTGAGTGTACACAGGTGTGCACATGGCCTGTCTGTGGGAACATCTCTGCCACTGAGACTGTGCTAGACAGAACTCACCAACCACATACTGGGGTGAACACACGATGCCGGTCTGGAGGGTTAGGTTAGGAAGGCTTTTCTGGGGTGAAATCAGTTTAGCACTGGGTGACAGGAAGCACTGCCATGCAGGTTGGGAGGAGCCCAGACTGCAGGGTACACCTTGCATCTCCAGGCTCTGAGTGTTTGTACCAGTGTGGGGTCAGGTGTTCCCAGTGTAACCGGAAGCCTGAGTTTTTTAAAAAAGATTCCTGGCTGGGTGTGGTGGATTTGTGGTGGTGCATACCTGTAATCCTAGCTCTTGGGAGGCTCAGGTAGGAGGGTGGCTGTGAATTCAAGGCCAGCCTAAACTACATAGCAAGACCCTGTCTCAAAAAAAAAGCAAAGATTCCTTTGGCAGCCATGAAAGGGTGCATGTGTGCAGTGGTTTAAGGAGGTTTCTTATAATGATGTGGTGGTGTGAGCACAGAGGCCAAGAGCCAGCTAGGAGTCAAGACTAGGGCATAGCAGCAAGCACCTATAATCCCAGCACTCGGGAGGCTGAGGCAGGAGGATTGCCATGAGTTTGAGGCCAATGTGAACTCCATAGTGAGTTCAAAGTCAACCTGAACTACATAGCTAGACCTTGCCTCAGGAAAAAAAAAGTCTAGTTTGGCAGATGGCTGTGCCATTGGATAGGTCAGGGGAAGTGGAAGGTGGAGGCGTGGGGTGAAGCCGGTGAAGGCTGGACAAATGGCAGCTCTGAGAGACCAGACAAGAAGGCTGCCAGGGCATGGTGGGCAGTGGAGCTGGACCCAGCTTCAGTGAGAGCAGTGGATGTCTGAAGAGCCCTCGTGTCTCTAGAGATTGTGATCTGCTGGCCAGCACCTTCTGGTTGGGGCCTGCAATCCCCTCCTGGCCTCTTGGCCAGTGTGTCTGGACTTTTTGTGCCCTGGTACTGCGCTGTACAGGTAGCCTTCCTGTGCAGAGGTGCCCAGGTGAGCCATGCCCACCCCCCTTTTTAAAAACTGAATAGAAACAGGGTCTTGCTATATAGTTCAGGTTGGCCTCGAACTCATTATGCTGAAGTTATGAGCCATCCTCCCCCAGATCAGAAGCTTTTTTGCCTTTTATTTATTGATTGATTGATACCAGGGATCAAACTCCCGACCTCATGCTTGCCAGGCAGGCACTTAGGCTGCTGAGGCTAAATCTCTGGCCCTAGACCAGAAGCCCTTAGACACAGCACCCTGTGTGCACACAAGAGTCTAGCGGGAGCTCTAGATCCCTGCAGGATTGAGGCCTCGCTAGGACTAGTGGTGAGGAGCTTCCCATTGTGCCTGTCACACGATGCTGACAGCCTCCAAGGCTGGGCTGCAGGCTGTCCACTCCATGGCTGCTTCACTGAGGGTGGAGTAGTTGCGACATAATCTGTACGGCTGGCTCAAAGCCCCAGTAGTTACTGCCTGGTTCTTCCCAGAAAAATCTGCCAAGCCCTGCTCTAGTGATTTATGCTCTTCTAAGAAGGTTGGGCAGCTCTAGATACCAGTGCCGAGAAGATACTGCTGCCTGTGGTACTGGCTCACCCCTTCCTCCTGAAAGAGGAATGTCTTGGTACTTTGCATTCGGCTCCTCAGCTGCTCTCTGAGGTCACCCGATGGCCTCCACACTGTTCCAGCCATCCTGGTCCTTGGTGTCTCCCACATGGCCTTCCTCTTTGACTGGTGTCCCAAGCACTGCTGTCCGAGCTCTGTGTTCCCACTATACACAGGGTACCTAGTTTCCTCCTGTAGAATCCGTGTTGCCTCTTTATTCCTGGTGGCATATTTTGGGATTCTCCAAATGCTGGACCAGACCATTGACAATTCATACTTAATTTTTCTTGTTCTGTTACCGTGATATTGCAGTAATAGTTTTGACTGTATAGCTCATTTTTGTTGATTTTTTTTATTATAAAACTTAAACCATTTGCTAATCATTCACTTTTCTGAAAAACACAAATGTAAGAACACAACAAGCACTCCTAAAATTAGCCCTTGCAGAACAGAAGATGCCTTGAACAGAGCCTGCAAGTGGTTCCTTTATACCTAGTCCGAGCTTCCTTATCAGACCAGGGTGATACTGCTGTCACCTCTGAGGATTCCTATGCAGGAAGCTCAACGGTGTTAAGGCTGTCTGATGCTAATGCTTGCACATCACATTCCACAGGTTATCAGATAAGCACTGTCAAAACTACCTGTACTGTCCTTATTCTCTGAAGAACCTTTGGGGCTGGTTGTGTTCCTTCATTATATTTTCTGTTTATCCCTGAATACAAACCCTAAAACCCATGTACAATCTCCATGTCCAGGTGTTATGGTTTGTGTCTAGATGTCCCCCCAAAGTCTCATGCATAAGGGTTTTTTCAGAAGTAGCTAAATCTAAAGTGATTAATTCATAGTGCAGTGCTGGGATTGAGGGTGCTAGGATTAAGGGTGGTGACTGCTGGCTCAGTCCACTAAGTGGATGGGCACTGCCCCAATCCTGGTAGACTGGATACAATATAAGGGACAGAAAGGCTGGTCTCCCCCTTTCCTGGCTTGCTTTTGCTGTCTTTTGTCACTGTGAACTGTTGCCCCTCTGCCATGCACTCCTGCCTTGGAGCCAGCCAATTATAACTGAAACCACTACAAACTGTGAGCCAAAACAACCTTTCCGCCTTTAATTTTGGTGTCAGGTGTTTTTTCTCAGCAATGAGAAAAGTAACAAAGACACCAAGTATGGAAATTTGTTTCACACCTGCCTGGGGTAGCCATTGAGTAGCCATGGTAGTGTCTACTGTTTGTTACACTGTTGTGCAGGCTGGCCAAGTGGCAACGTGGGACAGAGCACAGCTTTCCTGCTGCCAGGCCTGCTTCCTGTTAAGTCTGGACACTGCCCACAGACAAGGTAGAAATCTTGAAATCCATGGCAACCCTGGCCAGCTGGAGTGTAACAGCAATCTGTTTCTTTATCATTAATTAAATGGGGCTTTCAAAAGCTATCTGAGCTGTTTAGAAAGTGTCCCATCAGGTGTGGTACAGGGTGGTGCATGCCTGTAGTGGGAAGGCTGAGGCAGGAGGATTGCTGTGAGTTTGAGGCCAGCTGGGGCTGTAATAGTGAGTTCAAGGCCAGCCTGCACTACACAGTGAGACCTTGTCTTAAAAAGGAAAGAAAGAAAGAAAGAAAGAAAGAAAGAAAGAAAGAAAGAAAGAAAGAAAGAAACCAAAACAAACAATAAATAAATAAAAAAAAAGAAAATGTCCTGGGATGGAGTAGGGTCCTGGCTCCAAGGCCCTGGAAGCGATGTGGACAGCTGCTTTTTTCTGGCTGCCAAGAACTCATGGATTGTCCTGTGTGTGGTCTGAAGATGTGGTTTAGTTTCAGATCCATCACCTGAGAAGGAATCTCCTCCCCTTCTACCTCCTGACATCCCTGAACGAACTGCTCTGTGGCCCAGACCATGCCCTAGTTGGCCCTTGTTCACTATGGGATTCCATTCCAGGTTGTCCAGAGGTGTCTGCAGAAATCTGTCTGCTTTCTGCCTCAGGATTTGGTGCACTGACGTGGCACCCACAGCGGCTGAGCAGTCCCGACCAAAGCTGCCACCCAAGCCTCGGCTCTGGAGTTGTCCCAATAACATGATGCTGAGAGCAATTTGCTGCGAGTCACCTGGAGGCAACGAGGCCCCTTCCAGCCCCAGCACCTTCACAGAAAATCACCCTGTAGCTCAGGCTTCCTCCCTATCTGGGTTTACCAAATCCTGAAGCAGGAAGTACATAATTTTATAGCAACACAGGTCTGGATGAGCCAGCATGGAGTCCTACACGGATAAGAATCAGTTATGAAATGTTCTGGGGCAGGGTGGTTCAGGTAGGGGCGTTGGAAGCAGAAGGGGACAGGGCTTTCAGATGTGGGGTAGCCTGAGGCAGTATTTTTCCTGTGTAAAGAAGGCAGGCTCCTAGAGATCCAGACACAGTGCACTCTTTGGATAAAACTATCACTGCCAGATGCCTTCCTCAGGTCTGTGCTTGGCACTCTGGGTAAAGTGCGCTGAGGGTAGAGCTTCCAAAAGCTGGCTGCGGCTCTCGTGCCCCCACCTGCCCACCCCTGGCCGTGGTGCTATGGTTCAGCTGGCTTGAGGCAAGCTAGGAAGTCCCAGGATGGCTGCTTCTGCATGTCAGAGCCATGCAGGGTGTGGGGATGGGGCCTAACCAGGACAGGTGGGGGGCTCCAGGGTGTCCTGGCAAGAAGCGGGCTCCGGAGTGTAGTTGTGGCCAGGCCCTGCCCCCTCTGATGAATGCTCAGCCATACAGAGGTGAGAGTAAGAAGTCTTTAGATATCTGTGAGCAAGATGATAAAGTAGTTTTATGTTGTTGACTCTAACAATTAAAAAGTTGGACTTTGTTAAGCGTGATGGTGCAGGCCTATAGACGTAGTGCCCAGAGAATCTGAGCCAGGGGGATTCTGAGTCTGCGACTGGCTGAGCCAGCTCGGGGAGACCTTGTCTCAAAAAGAAATAAGGATTTTCATGCGTGTCTTGGTTTTTTAAAGTTTATTTCTTGCATGTTATTGTCTTACCAAAACATCAGGCCATGCTGGGCTGGAAGTAAACGATCTGGGAGCTTGTGCAGGGTCAATCTTCCAGGAGCCTGAGTTCCAGCTCTGTAGCAGAGCGCCAGGGTGACATGGTGCTGGTTCTCAGAACTGCGTGTGGTTCCAGCCCCAGCTCAGTTACTTAGCTGCCTCATTTTCTCAGTTAAAATGTGTGCACTCCAGGAAACTATTTTTTAAATTTTATATTTCTTATTAGTACATATTTGTCATATATGGTGACCACATTCATCAGGGAATTTGTACCATGATATGTCTTGATTCTTCTTTTTCTTCCCCATTCCCCTCCCTCCTTCAGCCCTTCTTCCAAGGGTTTACAAAAGCTTTGTTTCCATTGTTTTCCTCCTATTCCTTTTTTCTCCTTTTTCCTTCCCTTCCCACTTGAACATGTTCTTCTTACGTCCCAGTATCTGCTCTCCACCGTGCTCAGGAAGCTGCTTTACAGAACCTAGCTCTTGTCAGTGTGCAAACTGCATTTCCCCTCTGCCTTTCTCCACTCCTTGCTGTAGGGTGAGGTTAGGATGGAGTGGCCCAAGCAAGCCCGTGAGGTCCAGGTCGGGCGCTGCCTGGTGGCTCTGCCCCTCTCCCTTCCAGAACCATGGTGTGACCGCACAGCTGGTACTGGACCCAGAGCTCTGTCCTGTCTCTAGTAGCCATGGCTAGAGGGTCTGAGGTGGACACTGGGGAAGAAAGGCGGAGTAACTGATGGTGCGCACACCGCTTTCCTCTGCTGCAGCTGCCGCCATGCTGAGCTCTGAGCAGGCCCTGAGTGAGCTGCTGATGCGCAAGGAGGAGGAGTGGCGTGTGCTGCAGGCCCAGCGCAGTCGGCTACAGGAGGTGGCTCTGGAGGATGCTCAGCAACAGCTGGAGGAGGCACAGGGGAAATTGCGGCGCCTTCAGGAGGACTTTGTCTACAACTTGCAGGTGCTGGAGGAACGAGACCGTGAGCTAGAGCACTATGATGCTGTGTTTGCGCGGGCCAGGGGGCAGGAGGAGGCCAGGCAGGCAGAGGTGAGCGAGCTCAAGATAGAGGTGGCCAAGCTGAAGCAGGATCTCGCCAGAGAGGCCAGGCATGTGGAGGAGCTGCAGGAGCAGCTGCGGCTCAGGTCGCAGGAGCACCGTCTGGAGCTGGACCGCGTCCACAGGTGAGACCTGCCACCATAAATGCCACAGTTCTGGGGCCCCACTGCCTCCTGCTCCAGCCAGCAGCCCAGGTGCCAGCCACACACACTGCACCGTGCTTCCACTGTGAACCCCAGCCTCCAGCTGCTGGGTGCATGGTCTCAGCGAGCCAGCATGCATGCAGACACAGCAGCCCCAGATACCTATTCCCAGGACGGAAACTTTTCAAGGTTTATTTAAATACATAAAACTTCACTAATTACAGATATGTGTTACTTAATAAACTGTGCTGGTTTAGCTTAGTGTAGAATATATAGTAATTTAAAAGCTAAGTAGGTTGACTTCAGGCAAGCTGATTCAGGAACCTATTGCAGCCATCTGTAGGTTGTCTTGGCAGGGCCTCTAGAATCCCAGTACTCTGGGAGGCCTAGGTAGGAGGATAACAGGTTTAAGAGCAGCCTGTCCAATTTAGTGACTTGGACCCTACCTCAAAAATAAGAAAAAAGGGCTGGAGATATAGCTCAGTGTAAAGGTCCTGGCTTCAACTACCACGACCACTGTTACCTGCACCAAATGACAGGGGTAAATGGTCAAGGATCCAAGCAAATTCCTGAGCTGGCCAGAGCTTGCTTCTGGCCATCCCTGTGCTGAGTTCTGCCTTAGCTCTCTGTTATGCATTGTCCAGCAGGACACATCCTAAGATTCCTGCTCACAGGGACTTTCTGTGGTGGGCAGGTACAAGGGAACAAAGCAGCATGGGTGGGTGTGGCACCACTGTCTCCTGTTGAGAACCCACGGGTAACTTCCAAGGTCCCTGCAGCAATGTATCTGTCAGGCTGCGTGTGGCAGTACATACCCATAAATCCCAGCACTCGGCAGGTTGAGGCAGGAGGATCACCATGGGTTTGAGGTCAACCTGGGCTACACAGTGAATTCAGGGCCAGCCTGGGCTATATAGCGAGATGGTGTCTCAAAAAAAAAAACAAAACCCAAAAATCAGGCTGAGCCCAGGAAGAGAGAAGCCAGTCTGCTGTTCCCGTGAGTCAGCAGAGCCCATGCTGGTCTGGGAAGAGCACATCAAGAAGCTAGTTTGATCTTCCAGTCAGCTGCTCAGAAGAGACACGAGACAGCCTTTCCCATGAGCCGAAAGGTGCCAAGACCCCCCAGCCCCTATCCCCTAAGCAGCCGGCTGGTTCGGAGGATGGGCTGAGTTGATAGCAGCTAAGGTACAAAACAACTAAACGCTTATATTGTCTGATTGGCTCTGCAGGACTGAGGCCGTGGTCTGAGATCTAGGAGGTGGCAGTGTGCGATGTGGCAAATTCGGAGGATCCCTTCTGTCTTGCTTTTGAAATCCAGGGTTATTCTGTTTTGTTCTGATTTATTGTTTTTTTTTATTTGGTGCTCTGTTTTGATTGGTTTTATTGGTTTCCTTTTATTCGATTTTACTGTGTCTGAGGGAATGGACAACTATCATGAGGAGAACAAGAGCTATTATGGAAACTGTTGCCAATGACCCACGCCAGGTCTTGGGATTCTGTGTCACTTTCACCACTTTGTTTTGATTGGCTTTATTCTGTTTGATATTGTCAGTTTTATTCTCCTTAGAATTAAAAAAAAAACGTTTTTTTTTAAAAAACCCCAGTAAACAAAACATACCTGTCACAGAGTCACTGGCCTCAAGGAAGCTCCAGGTATCCATGGCCCCTCAGTGTGCTGAGGACAGATGTTAGGTGCCAGTTCACTAGTCACATCAGCAAAGCGCCACCATCCCTGGAGACCTGGGAGGGGCTGGACAGTGGGCCTGGAGCCAGCTCCCCAAGTCCTCGCCAGCCCCAAAAGGGGCACAGGTGTGTGTGCTGGGTGTGGACTTTCTTTCTCATAGAGGTTTTGAATTTGAGGTGGTTTATATTTGTTTTTTAAAGTGCTTCACATTCTTTTGTGGCATGTCTCAAATCCTCTGCCTGTTTTTTTTTCTCCAAATCTGGCCCTTTCAGCTCTGTTTAAAAACTCTTTCAGTTCCACACTCTTTCCTTCCATTCTGGCCTCCCAAGGCATGAGTATTAGATTTTTTGTTGTTATCCCACAAGTCCCTGGGACTCTATTCTTTTTTTTTTTTTTAATTTATTTTCTCTCTGTTGTTGAGATCAGGTTATTTCAGTTGTCTGTCTCATTGGTTCCATCTTCTTGTCATAGTTGTTCTGTCATTGTGCCCATGCAGCGGGTCTTTTATTTTGGTTATTCTTTCTAATTTTCAGATTTCCATTTGAGCTGGGTGCAGTGGCACACACTTGTAATTCCAACCACTCAGGAGGCTGAAGCAGGAGGGTCACAGGTTCAAGGTCAGACTGGGAAACATAGCAAGACTTTGTCTCAAAATAAAATTTTAGCTGGGCGTGGTGGCTCACGCCTATAATCCTAGCACTCAGGAGGCTGAGGCAGGAGGATTGTTGTAAATTCGAAACCAGCCTGGGGCTACAAAGTGAGCTCAAGGCCAGCCTGAACTGCATAGAGAGACCCTGTCTCAAAAAGACAAAATAATAAAAAAAATTTAAAAAACAAATAAAATTTTAAGGGAAGGGCCAGGAGTATAGCTCAATGATAGAGTGCCCTTAGATTATTGGATCCCTAGTAACAAAAGAAAAAGAAAAAAAGAAAAAAAAAAGAAAAACCCCTCAGCAGTGCTGGGAATGTAACTCAGAGGTAGATCACTGGCTGAGCATGCTTGAGGCTGTGGGTTCAGTCCCCAGTACTGAAAAAAATTTCTGTTTGATTCTTTGCTCTACTTTCTTTTTCTCTGCTGAGATCTTGTCTTTCCATTTGTTTTTCTTGATTGCTGGTTTACATCTGTGTTGTCTTGGTGTTGACCTGTGTTAGGCGCTTTCCCTGGTTGTTGGTACCCAGGCCCACTGGGGATTGATTTGTGTGCACTCTGGTCAGCTGCACTAGGCAGGTCCAGGCAGGCAGAAGTCCTGCTCCCCTAGGGCCCTGCAGCCATCACCCCTGCAAAAGCAAAGCATGCAGGAGGCCTGGGTGGTATGTTCTTTTGATGAATATTCTGTGTGGCTTTATCAGTGCTGTGTCTGATTACCACAGTGACAAGAACGGTGAGATCGACCACCAGCGGGAGCAATATGAGAATCTAAAGTGGAAGCTGGAGAGAAAACTTGAGGAACTCGAAGGTGAAGTCACTCTGCAGAGACAGGTAGAGCATTTGGACCTGGTCCTCGATTGCGTGGGACTGTGGAGGGGCTGGCATGCCACCCCCGGGATAGTCTCCCTGGGCCAGTGTCCTCCAGAGGGGTTGCAGTGCTGCCACCGTTCACAGCTGGGTGATGAGTCCCTGTCATGCAGGCCACTCACAAACCAGGAGAATCTCCCTTCCTCTGCCGGGGATTCAGAGGTCATGCACAGGCGCAGGCTGAGAGACAGGCAGGAAGCAGCAGTGAGGTCAGAGGCATTTGAGTCCCTCTTTCCTGCCTCTTGCTTGCGCTCACAGGGCCTGCACGGGCTGACCGTGTAGCTTGAATTTCTGTTTAGTGGTGGGGTCTTGCTGTACATTGCCAAACTTTATGGTCAGTGAGTGGGATGACACAGTTTGTGATGGGCAGCTCAGGGCGCATGGTACCTTGGTGGCTCATGGTCAGGTGTTCAGTTTACAACAAGGCCCAGTAGCAGGCCAAGAACTGTCTCTCAAAAGGAAAGCAGTTGTCTGTAGATGATGTCCTGCAGGCCTGCACTGCGCTTCCCCTATAGAACCTGCCTGCCCTAACACCCCAGGTACCATTGGTCTGCTGGACCAAGTGGCCAAAAGGCACAGCAGCCTGAATTTGTTGCAGAGCTGTCCCCGCTCCCATTCTGGCCCACGGAAACCTTGAAGCTTCTTGGGTTACCTAAGTAAATGGTTGGAGTAAGGACGTCACCTCTAAATTCTGAAGAGGCCCACTAGGCATTGTTCCTCCTCTTAGGTGGGACCAGATGCAACTTATCCTTCACTCTCGAAGGGAAATCTCAATGTGACCTACACCAGGCCCCAGGAATTTCAAGGAGGTAGAGGCCCCTGAGTTTTATCAAATATATTTCTCACTCCCAGACATGCAAATGTCTTACTCATAAGTCTAAAGCGGTTGCTACCTCTTGCTCACTCAGTCCAGTCAGTATAACAGACAGTGTGACAGCTTCGTGCAGAAGGTCAGGGTGATCAGGACTCTTGTGAAGTGAATTGTGATGTAGGCCTGGAGAATTTACCCCTCAGCTAGAGCAGGGAGGTGTACTGCTGGCTCGCCCGCTGTAAGCAAACTGCTTCTGGTGGGACTGTGGACAGGGATGGAGAAAAAAGACTTGCCTGACAGTAGCTGTGCCAAAGAGTGAGGGGCGAGTTCATTCTCCTAAGCAGTGAGACTGCATCTGGCACAGCACCTGCCACTGGGGTTGCCGGGGTGAAGCTTGCATTCGCCCACCGTCATTCTCCAGATCCACCCATCTTCTGCCAGGCCAAATAGGAGAGTTAAGTGGAGGTGTGGCAGGTGCCACCAGGCTTCATCAGTCAGGTCTTTGATGGCAACCTAATCTGCAGTCCCTCCAGGGATGATGTGGCTTTCGATTTGCTCTTTTCCCAGGTAGAAAACATTCCAGTGGCCTTTCCATGGGAATGAGTGCGAGGATTCTGCTCGCTGCTCAGTGTGTCCATTCCAGCTATGTTTTGGGAACCCACCAGACTCTCGAGACAGACCTGCATTAGAACTCCCTGTATCACCTGACTTCCTGAGCCCCTTCTTGCCTGGAGGCTCCTGGAGTCATCATCCGTTCAGAGCCAATGTCTCGAGGGCCCCAAAGGTCCGATGATTTTCTTTTTTCAGTGCACAGGGAGCCTAGTAAAAGGCCCTAAGTTCCTAGAAAGAAGGGTGGCAGAACAGGTGGCAGTGTGGCTTTTGGTAGTGTTCCTGCCTCCCTCCTCAGAGCACCAGGCCTCTCCTTCCTTCCAGGGGTTGTGGGATTGACTAAGCAGCCAAGACTGTTCTTAGGAGTCAAGGTGGACTTTTGTTCTCTTGCCCTGGAAGTTTTCTGTTTGTTATAGTTTGGGTCTAAAATACCCCACAAAGGCTAGCTGATAGGCTTTGGGTAAGCGTTGGACCTTGAGGGTGTTAACCACATCAGTGGGTTAATCAATTATTAATGGATTAATGGCTGAACGGGCTGTTAAGAGAGGGGACCCAACTTGGGAGCATGGTTAGGGACTGAATGTTGAGCTTGGCCTCTCCCTCTATGACTCTCCTTTTCCACAGAAATCAGTTTTCCTCTGCCATGTTGTTTGTGTCTCACCAAGGCCTAACAGCAAAGGAGCCGGCTGACTATAGACTGAAATCTTTGAAACTATGGGCTAATGTAAATTTTCCTCCTTTAAGCTGTTTTTCCCAGGAATTTGGTTGCTCACAGCTAAGAAAATCTAATACCTGTCCAGTAAGACTTCGGGTGTTCTGTTTTGCTTCTGGACTGCCATGAGTAACTCTTCTGAGTGACGGCTTGTGCTCTTTGTGCACCTTGCCTGTGGCAGGTGAGTGCTGCCATTTGCCCCTTGATGCCCTGAGATCAATGAGTCTCAGTGTATTTAGATTTTCCAGTCATTTGGCTGTGGTTCCCACAGTAAGGTCTGACCTAGAGAGAACAGCAATCAAAGAGCTTTTTGGGGTTGCTGGGGCTCCCTCACAAATCTGCTCCTCAGAGTAGTGGTGAGTATTGTGTCTTCTGGATCCCACATTGTGGGTGAGTGTTCAGTCACCATTTCTCTCTGTGGTGGAATTCCTTCTACTGCAGTTAAACCAAAGGAGCTTGAGTATTTCTAATCCACTCACTCTGGCCCTCTTTGATATGCATCAGGCGGCCAGCAGGTGGAGCTCTTCCTAACTGCCCAAGCGGCTGCAGGAATGCAGTCGGGTGAGGCCCCTGTCAATAAATACCTCAGTTATACAGCAGACCCACCTGGTGTTCCTTTCCCCATTGTCCTGCACCCCTAATGCCTGTCCCCACATGCACTCCCCAGGTTTCTGTTTGTCTCAGGAAGCCCAAGTAATTCTTTTGGAGTGTAGCACACCTCCTCGTGGGTCACCTTTGCACTGCCCCCCCATAAGGAACCTGCTGGAACTTGAGCCTAGTAATTGTTCTGGAAGCAAAGAGAGTGTGTGCGTCCTGACAGATAACTGTCTCAGGGAGGCAATGCCTTGTCTCCTCAGGGCTACAGAGTCCCAGACCTGTGGGAGTGAAGAGGCCACTGGCAAAGATGACTAGTAAGAATATAGGGCAGTGAGGGAACCCATGGCACTCATGTTATTTGTTTTTCTTTGAGGCAAAGGATATTAATGTATTAAACTAATAGCTCAGTATTCAGGCTTAATTGCAGTGTTGGCACTTGGTGATAAATAAGTGGGTTTTGGGTTGCAGTTTGAGCACTCGTCTCTAAAAGGTCCGCCATGTTAAGTGTCTGATAACAGAGACTTAAACTTGGTATAATGATGCACATCTGTGATGCCAGCATTCGGGAGGCCAAGGCAGGAGGATTGCCTTGAATTGAGGCCAGGCTGAACTGCATAGCAAGGCCCTGTCTCAGAAAATCAGAAAAGAAATAGAAGATAGGGATTAGTGTCCCCAGCTTCATCTGGGTCCTCCCACATGTTACCATCCTGGTGTTCAGGGTCCTGGTCCTTCCCAGGCAGCTCACTTAGCTGTCATCCTGGGAGCCTGCGAGTCCCGCTTGCATTGTGACTCAGCCAGTTGCAACTAATGTCATTACATATTTCAAAGTATTGTATACAGTATCCCTGAGCTACTTGCCCCTTAGAAGTGGGTGATAGGAAGAGCTGGTGCAGTTAGCTTGTGTATCTCTGTAGAGGCTTCAGTGGCTATGCTGAGTAGCACACTTCTCTGACCCCAACTACTCAGGAGGCTGAGGCAGGAGAATCACAAGTTTGAGGCCAGCATGAGCAACTTAGCAAGACCCTGTATCACAATTTTAAAATGTAAAGAGGGCTGGGGGTGTCGCATGTCCAAAGCTCTGGACTTGATCCCTAGTACTGCTGGGAGTTGTAGAGAAGAATTGTTAACATTTTAGGTCTAATCGTATTAGAGGATCTATTCCAGAAATCTCCCTTAAAATTCTGCTCCTCCAGAAACTACTGTCAGTGCTAACTCTGTATTGGAAAGACTATGGAGAAAGAGAATCAGCTTCATAGGTATGGTGTGGCTCGTGTGACTGTGGGAGCTGTGATCTGTGGTCTGCAAACTGGAGAACCAAGAACACTGGCAATACAGTTCAGTTTGAGTCTGAAGGCCAGAGGACCAGGGACTGCATGTCTGAGGACAGGAAAAGATGGACTTCCCAAGAGAATGAATTCACTCTGGCTCCTCCTTTTCATTTATTTCTGAGATAGAGTTTTTCTGTATAGTCCAGGCTGGCCTCGAACTCAGGGTGATCCTCCTGCCTCAGCTTCCCCAGTGCTGGAATTACAGGTATACACCATCACACCTAGCCTCCTTTTAGTTCTGTTGTGACTTGAACTGTCTGTGGGGATCCAGGTGTGACCTGGGGCTATGTCCCATAGGGACAGAAAGAAGCCAGGTGTCCTGAATACTCTGACTTGGATTAAGTCCAAATCAAACCTACAACCCCAAATTAGAAACTCAGGTGTGACTCACAGCAAGATAAGCTCAAAAGAGGTATACCAAGTAATCTGATCCAGGCAAATCTGAATGAAATCTACACCCAAGTTGGGAAGGAACTGAAAACAGGGGGGTGTATGATTGTGTGTGGACAAATAGGGCTGCTGATCTCTTAGTGTAGACTGGCTCCGAGCCAGTGTGGGGCCAACCAGGACTAGAGGTAATCTGCATACAGCTTATGCCCCACCAATGGTAGATAAGTTGTGGGGTCTGGGTTAGGATTCATGTGAACCCTCCAATAGCTAAGCAGCAGCTGAAAACTCTGGAGGGAGATGGTCTAATCCACCTAAAGCCAAAGTGATTAAAAGAGTGATTCGCACCATAACCAGGAGGCTGTGGGGGAGAGTGTCAAAAGTGACCCCATTGGAGAGTATGGTGAAGAACTGTAGGGAGAGCCACATGGGGGACTGTGGAGGAAAGCTGATCCCCTGAGATTGAGGGCTCGTTATCAAAGTGGTCAGTCCTCCTTTGATGTGTGTGGCTGGCCAAGGGGACAGTAGATGGGCAGGTGTATCAGTAGTCAGGCTGGTGTATCAAGGGGTGACTTTGGATAGAGACAGGCAGGGCATCCAGGCCCGTTTCCTTACATCAGCTTGTGGCTCAGTACAGTCCAGACCCAAGCTAATGGCAACAGCCCTGTCTGATGGCATGTTATGAAACACTCATGGCCTGAGCTAAGACTGAAACAAAGGAAAAGAGAAATCAGTTCTGCCCAGGGTAGCAAAAGAGCAAGAAAAAAATAGTTCTACAAGAACTGCCAGAGGAGCCAGAGGTCCCTTTACCCTTACACCCAAATCTGTCCAGCCTGTGAGGAAGCTGGATTAGATGATAACAAGCTGCAGGCATCGCCCCAGAGAGAAAATTTGGAACCATTGCTCCAGGAGGGAAATGGGGAGGACCCAAATGATTAAAAGAACCTCTTCTGATTGGGCTGTGCAAGGGCTGCAGATGCTTCTTCAGGAAACCAAGGGCTCATTTATTGTGATATAATGGTCAAATCCAAGGAGGACAATGAACCTTTATCTGCCAGTCTTTCTCAACCTCTGAGCTCCTTAACTAGAAACATCATACTCCCTCCTATGTGGGAAAGCCTCAGAACCTTACAGATTTGATGCAATCCATCTTCTCCACACACAATCCAACCTTGTCAGATTGCAGAGAGTGACCCAAGCAGACCCCCGCTGGTTAGAAAACAGTGCCCCAGCAGGTATGATGAATGTTCAGTCTTATGCTCAGGACTGATTCCCCAAAGCAGACCCCCAGTGGGACCCAAAAGATACAGCTCAGTTACAATACTTACAGAGGTACTGAGAGGCTATCTTGCAAGATCTAAAGAAACACGAAAAGAGAGCAATCAATCTGGGAGAGACTGCAGATGTGCTTCAGGGAACTGATGAAAGACACAGTCAATTTCATGAGATCTGTGAGGTGTTCCGGTTCTTCCCTCCATTCAGTCCTGGAGCCACTGAGAATCAGTGCATGGTAAACATAGCCTTTGTGAGAGAGGCTCAGAAACAGCAAGAGAAAACCACAGAAGCTAGAGGATTTTGCCAGTATAAAGGTGACCCAGTTTTAAGAGGTGGCCACCAAGGTATACATTAACCAAGACCAGGAGGCCAAATGGGAAGCCAATCTGAGGCTCAAAAAGAAAGTGGATCTGTTGGCTCCAGCTCTCACAGGGAAGAGACTAGAAGCCTTGAATGGGCAGGGTGCAGACACAGTCAAGGAAGGAGTCAAACTGGGTAAGGACCTTGAGAACTGGCCATGGAGAGATTGGGACCAATGTGTACAATGCAAAAAGAAGGGAGACTGGAAAAATGAATGCCCTTGAGCCAGATATGGTGGCACACACCTGTAATCTCAGCATTCAAGAGGCCAAGACAGGAGAATCAGTGTGAGTTTGAGACCAGCCTAGGCTGCAAAGTGAGCTCAAGGCCAGCCTGAACTGCATAGTGAGACCCTGTCTCAAAAAGACAAAAAAAAAAAGAAAGAAAGAAAAATGAATGCCCAGAAATTGATGGAGGAGGAGATGAGAATTATAAAACCAGGAAATGCCTGCTAAAGGCTACCACCCCTACAAGGAGTCAGACACTGGCCTCATTGGACTAGTGGGCACTTAAGGTTATGAAGATTAGGCAAGACCAGGCTCTGTGTCCTTAGGCCCCTAGGAGCCCATGGTCACAATTGATGGACTTCATGGTAGATACCAAGGCTGAATACTTGGTAGTGACACCCCCCCAAAAAAAGTGACTATTGTTGGAGCCACTGGGGTCCCAGAGAAGTGGCTATTTTGCCAGCCCAAAGTGTATCAAGGGGGAACGAGAGGCCCAACATGCATTCTTGTATGCTCCAAAAACTACAGGCCCAAGTTGCCCTTGGGCCACAGGGAAACAAGACCTTAAGTCTGGCTCATCCAGGAGCCATTGTGTTAAACCTTAGCATCCCTAAAGCTTACAATGGAGGCTATATTCAGGTCACAGAAACTGAAAATAGAGGACTGTATGGGCTGACACATGAAGTTCCCAGGGTGTGGGCCAAAGACAACTGGACTGACTATGAGTCAAACCCAGTGATAGTGGAGCTAAAACTGAGAGAAACTCCAGTTTAAGTCCACCAGCACCTTTTCCCCTGGGAAGCCATACAAGGCATTCAAGGACATTTACAATGACTCCTAAAACATGGAATTTTGGCTGGATGCCAGTGTCTGGGAACACTGCACTTCTGCCAGTATGCAAACTGGGAACTAATGAATACAGACCAGTACAGGACTTACATGCTGTGAACCAGACCACTGAAACTGTTCATCCACCAGTACCCAGTCCATACACACTGATGGGTCTCATTCCAGCAAGTGCTGCTTGTTTTACTTCCTTGGACTTGAGAGGTGCCTTGTTCTGTCTTTGCCATATACCAGTCAGTCAGTCCATCTTTGCATTTCAATTGGAGGATCCTGTCATGAGCGTAAAAGCACAGCTCACTTTGACTAGGCTTCCCCAAGGATTCAAGAACTCTCCTGCTAGCTTTGGAGAGGCATTGGCCGCTGACCTCAGGGCCTTCATCACACCAGGGGACAATCGCACTTTGCTACAGTATGTGGATGGCCTCCTCCTGGCAGCCCCACATGGTGAGGACAGCTGCCAAGGAGCTAAAGACTTGCCTCATCTACTTTGGGAGACTGGATATAAAGTGTCCCAGAAAAAGGCTCAAATCTGCTGACAAAGGTCAGCTATTTGGGCTTCCTGGTGACATAAGGGGAGTGCCAAATAGGCACTGACCAGAAGAAGAAGGCTGTCTGTGCCCTCCCAACCCCAACCACCTGATGCCAGATGAGAGAATTCTGGAGGGCAGCAGGATTCTGTTGTATCTTACTTACGGGTAAGCACCTATATGAAGCCACCAAAGGTGGGGGAAAGGAGCCCCTTTTTTGGAAAGCTGACCAGAAAAGAGGATTTAAACAAATTGAAAAGGCCCTGACTTAGGCCCTAACCTAAGGACTGGCAGATATAACCAGGCCTTTCTTCCTGTATGTCCATGAATGTAAGGGAATGGCCATAAGAGTCAAGTTCTGACTCAGGTCATGAGATCCTGCCATCACCCAGTAACATACTTGTTGAAACAATTAGAGCCAGTGGCCCTTGAATGGCCTCCATGTGTTAGGACACAGGAGGCTGACAAGCTGACTTTGGGACAACAGTTGACTAATTGATCACCACACTTTGTTATAAGCCTAATGGACCATCTGGTTAATCTGCTGCTCTTGGTCTCAGCTCCCGAAGTCTCAGGACATTAATAAAACGTAGATAGTTTTCTGCCTAAGCATCTCATACATGATCTGCAGTACATCCTGCCATGCAGCCCTCTTCTCAACTGCAATCTGAGCCTGGTTGTCACCATCCACCTTATTAGCATTCTCCTTTAGTAAGCTCTGACCAGAATCTCCCATCTTGCTTGGCCTGACAGCATTCTAGGGTTTCTCTAGCTGACGTCACCAAAGTCTTCTAAACTCCTACCCAAGAGTGAGCATTCCAAAGGTTTCTAAACCACAGCAGTCAAGGATAGTCACAGGGACAACCCCACTCCTAGTACCAAAATCTGTCTTAGTTACTTTGCTTGGTGCAGGGAGACAGAACCTGGCCCCCACAATTTAGAGGAGAGGTTTGTTTTGGGTTACAGTTCCAGTCTATTGGCTTCAAGATGGCATAGTGTGGCAGAGGGGGGTCTGGCAGAGGAGCAGCTGCTCTTGTCCTGGCAGCTGAGAAGCAGGGAGAATCAAGGTAAGAGCCTGGAGGGGAGACATGCCCTTCCAGGTCCTGCCCCCAGGGATTATCCAGATCGATCCGCCTCCCAGCCACAGGAGAGCTCTAACACTGCCCTAATCCTGTCACCTCTCACAGGCTCACCTGTGATCCCGTGAGGCTTGAAGGGACTTTGAGATACAAACCCCAACAAATAGGACTGTGCTAAATTGCCCAGCTAGCCTTGAGTTTGTGACCCTTCTGCCTCAGCCTCCTGAGTAACTGGGATTATAAATGTGTACCACTGTGCCTCACTGGTTTTCCTCTTGAAAAGTGACATATGAGGTTGATGGTGGCCGAAACAATCTAATTTTTATTATGTATTCAAATTTCAGACTGTGGACATAGTGTTACAGTTTGTGTCTTAGATGTTCCCTAAAGCCTCCTGTAGTCACAGGGTTGTTTTGGGGGTGGCTGAATCTAGAGTGTGTGACTGATTTGTAGTGCAATGCTGGGTTAAGGGTGCTGGGACTAAGGGTGGGTGATTGCTGGGTCAGTCCACTGGTTGGGTTGGCACCACTCTAATTCCAGTAGACTGGATACAATGTAAGGAACAGAAGAGGTTTGTCTTCTGGGTATAGTAGCACATGCCTGCAATCCCCGCACTTGGGAGGCTGAAACAAGAGGCCAGTTTGGGGCTACAGAAATGTAAGTCCGGCCTGAACTACATAGTGAAACCCTATCAAACAGGAAGAAAGGAAGAAAGGGGCTTGTCTGGTCTCCATTTTGCTGCTTTTGCCGTCTTCTGCCCTGTGAGCTGCTGTCCCTCTACCACACCACCCTGCCCTGGACCCAGCTGGTTATGGACTGAAACCCCTATAAATTGTGAGCTAAATAGATCTTTCCTCTTTTAACATAGGGTGTCAGGTATTTTTGCCTCAGTAACTAAGATAGTAAGGACATCTTTTTCCTTGTTAGTCACAGGGTTTGTTACATGAATTTCCCAGAGAGACCTAGAGAAACATCTGCCTCCAAACTGAGAGGAGCTGAGGGACAAAGGAACATCTTGGACAAGTCCAGCTTGGCAGGTCACTTTACGAGGACTCGCAGGAGTGGATGACTTGCCAGCTATAGCACCACCAACATTGTTACCCCTGCACTAGGCTCCTGATTTTCCAGGACACTAATTAAAAAAACAATAAAAGCAGGATCAAAATCAGAAGGGTCCTCGGGAGCAGCTGTGTCCCCTCTGCTGCCAGCCTCTCCTGTGCGTGCCGTCAGCCTCAGTCGGGGAGGACCTTATGCTGCAGTCTGGCGTGGCCTCACACCTGGGAGGGCCTCTGGAGACAGATTCACCTTGCCTAGGGTTTGGAGTGTCATGGGCTGGGCCTGAGGGTCCCCGAGGCTGACATAAGGAATTTAACCCACACATTTAAAACCAGTGTGCAGGTTCACTGACTCCCATCTCGGAAGAGAGACTTTTCAGGGTGCATCAGTAAATAGGCAGGAGGAAGATTTATTAGAGGAGATGCAGGACACACTCAGGGAAATGAGGTGCACGACAGAGCTGGCGTAGGGTGCCCCGGGGAGTGTAGTCTCCCTGCCGGGTCACAGTGCAGGCCAGGTCATAGTGCAGGCCGGGTCACAGCACAGGCCGTCCACACGGGTGTGACATGGCGATGGCGTGAGACAGCATCACTGAAGCTGTGTTCACGGTGGGAGGAAGCAGAAGGAAAAGGTGATTTCTGGGTGAGACCAATGTGCAACGTGCCCCGGAGGTGCTGTTTTGGGAGGAAATACACTGGGCTTGTGTTTCTAAAGCTGCAGGTTTTCTTTAAAGTACAATTTTAAACTCTTGCTTTCCTGGTTTCCTTTGTATCCAGTTTTGTTTCTTCTACCTCAGGAAGACTATTCCCATACAGGGCTAAAAGTCACTGGAGAGATACCGAGTGATTATTGATGTATTCATTCATTTAACAAATATTTTTTGAGCACCAATTACATGCCAGGGGTTTTGGTGTTGGACATGAACTGTGACAGTGGAATGGCCCAATAGTAGTTCAGGTTCTTGCGCTCTACGAGGAAAGAATTGCCAAGCATATACTCAGTAATAGTAAGCAGCTATGTTTATTTTTATTTTCTCAGATTAATTTCTTTTTTTTATTTTTATTTTTTTTATGGTTTTTTTTTGGAGACGGGGTTTCACTATGCAGTTCGGGCTGGCCTGGAACCCACAGTGCTGCTCCAGCCTCAGCCTCCTGAGTGCTGGGGTTACAGGCGTGCTCCACCACGCCCAGCACAGCTGCATTTATTGCAGATCACAGGAAGTTGTGCTCCAGGCCAGTCTGTGCCCAAAAGGTATAACACAGACCAAAGAAAGGTGCCAGGGCGACAGAAAAGTATTGCACACAGGTCAAGGTAGCAGCGGCACCAGGGAAGAGGGGGAAGGGGCCAGGGCCGAAGACTCAGGCTTTCAGAATGGAAAGGCCAGACCCTCCTGCTTTCTGTGCCTCCCACTGAGTCCCCCAGCTGCCTACTCTTAGGGGCTCATGGCCATCTCCTAAGCCTTTGTTATTTTATTTTCTCCCTCTGTAGGACAGGGAAGCAGGAATGAACACTGGGTGTTCACAGTTAACCCCTAACAGAGCCAGCTGGACATAGAGGGGCTCAGCTGATCTCTGGACTATTACTCTAGCCAGTCAGCCAGGGCAAGGCCCTGGAGGGGGTCAGTGCAGAGGATGAGAGCACAGCACAACTGCACCCAGAGGCACATCTGCTGAAGGCCAGGCCTCAAGCTACGGATGGAGTGACCAGGCCTACGTGCCTCCCTGGGGGATAAGCAATAACTTGAAGATTATATTATTGCTATCACTGGCTCCAATAGGTCTAGGTAGACATCAATCACCCACCTCCTGATCCATCCTTTTCCCAAAAAGGTCCTGTTCTCCCCGTGTACACTCCTACCTGACCTGCTTCCCAACTGAGCAGTATACGTAAACAGCTGTACTTGTATCTTAATTGGTTCATTATAGTTTTGACCCAGGTTGTACCCACCTTGTGATTTTGCTCTATAAAACTTCCTTTGAGAAGTTGGCACCCCACTTTTGGGTCCCTTCCTGTTTCTCAGGAGCTAACTCTAATAAATTTTTGATACTCTTAATACCCATTTTCCTTATAATTCATTTTTTTATTTCGGGGAACACGAACTCATCGAATCTGACATGTGGCAGGCTGGGAGTTCTATTTCCTCTCCATCCTCTCCATCAGGTCCAGCCAAGGGATTCCCTGTGAGACACAGTGATAGACAGGGTCAGGACCGGGTGGTCAGAAGGGGCCCCCTGAGAAGAGGACTGGGGGGGTGGTGAGAGCTGGTGTGGGGGTGTCCCGCCGGGGCGGGGTGGGGGCAGGTTACCAGGTGGGCTGCTAGATTGGCCTTGGAGACCACTGCGAGGATCCGGCTTTGCTCCGGTGGCTGCGGGGGCCCCCTCAGACTGTAACAGACTGGGCCGGGACTCAGGGCTTGCTGCTAGGCACATAGGGCCGACCTGGGGATGGGCCTGGACGGCAAGAACTGATGGACTGGATCTGCCTGCCCAGGACGGAACACATATGGGTTGGACAGCCAGGGCCACACTTGCCTAGCCAGCTGCTTGCTGAGCTGGGGTCTCGCGCGCACGGGATGGCGGGAGACGGACGGGTGGGTGCGCTCGGTTAGGCTGTGGGTCCTGGGCAGCCGGCTGCCTGTGCTGGGCAAGGGCCGATGCGCAGCAAGGGTTCTGAGCCGGGAGCCTGGGACCGTCCACACATCAGCAGTAGAGCTTTGACTGCGGCGACGCAGAGACAGGCGCGTCCCGTGGGCCCGGAGGTTGCAGAGCGGCGCTGCTGGAAGCTGGCCGTGCTGGTCTCTGTGAGAGGTGAGGGGTGAGGGGGGTGGAGCTGCGGGGAGGCTTTGTGCACCCACGGACGTGGAGCGCGGCGCCGCATTGTTGCCCCCTAGTGGCCACAGCGTGCAGCGCTTTTCCCCTAGTGGTTCCTGATCCTCTGCGCCAGTGCACTGGTGCTTTTCACATTCTGAATGCACTCACCAGACCCCTCTCTTCTTTCAGTTTTGCCTTTCAAAGGATTAAAAGAGCATTCTACGTGTTGTACGTTCTGTGTTGGGAGGCTACCACCCACACTCAGCTGCAGGTGCAGAGTGTGCCCTGTCCTCACCAGGTGTTTTGTGGGTCTTCTTAGCCAGGGCCAGGACATGTGCCTGCTGGGGAGGGGCAGCCGTGGCCAGGTTCTTGAGGCTCTCTCGGGCCTTTTCTTTAGGTCGGGAGCCTGGCAAAGGGGGCGTCCTGGGGAGGACGCCCCAGGGAGGATTGCAGTGTTCCTGCATGCTGCTGGAGCGCCTGCAGCATTGGTCGTCATCCTGTCCACAGGCGGCTTCCCCTTGCCCTGAGGAAGCAGCACTGGGGGAGTAAACAAAGTCACACTGTCTTGTGTCCTTCCTATTGCTCTGACACACACCTGACTCCAGCCAATGTACAAACAAGGGTTATTTGGATCGTGATTCTGGTGGCTGGAGGGTGCTGTGTGCATGGCCATGGCACCTGGTGAGCACCCCCAGCTGGTCCTAACTGCTGGAGGAAAAGAAAGGAACCAGGAGCAGAGGGGCTTGTGTGAGCCTGGGCACAGCAGGGCAGGGTGGGGCCGGGCTGATGGTAGGTGTAACCATCTCCTGAGGCCCACTGGCACTGGCCAGAGCCTTCACTGCTGCTCGCGGACCATTGGCCCTCAGGTACTACAGGGTCTACTCTCCTTCAGCTCTGTGGGCGGCCTATGGCTGCTGTTGCTGGTGTCACTGACCTCCGTAGTGTACACGGCAGCCCTGTGCCAGCCCTGGCATCCTGCCCCAGCTTACTGACGTGACGTGTCGTGACGGTTCTTTGCCGGGCCCTGCTGTCTTCCCTTCAGTGTGAGTCGTTGTGTTGCAGGAACTGCTGCTGGAATTTGAATCCAAAATGAAGAAGCAGGAGCATGAGTTCCGCCTGCAGGCTGACAGTATGAGCAACACTGTCTTAGCCCATGAGCTCAAGGTAACCAGCTCCTTCTGCCACTGGAGGCCTTTCCTCATCAGCAGGAAGCGCCCGTCTTTCGAGTGGTGGGGCGACTTCCAACCTGCAAATTACTCAGTTCCCATCAGGGCCTTGACTGGGCTGGGGTGGGGTGCAGGGGTTTCTTGACTGAGGGGCTGGGGTGGGGTGCAGGGGTTTGTGAGGTGCTGGGGAAGCTTCTGTGCAGGGCCCACCTCAGAATCTCTCTCCACTCAGGGGAACACTGGTCAGGCTGCCCCAGCCCTGAGGAAGTGCCTGTGGCAGATTGCCTCATGAGATCCTCAAAATAGACAAATGGGAGGTGTCTCCCCATTCCATGACGGAGAACTCCTAGGCTCTGGGGGTTCAGGGCCTGTCTGAAGCTGGCAGATGGTACACAGCAAGCTGGAACCAGGACCCTACCTCCAATGGGACATTGGCCACTGTGCACACAGCCCGAGCAGTGCAGGACGTGGGGAACATGTGCTGCATACCTGGAGGAGGCAGGACAGGACCAGCTTTCGAGGGGCCTGTGGTGGGGCACAAGTCACTGCTTAAGGACAGGATGTGGAGGGTGACACTGGTATGGTTCCTGCTTGTTACTGCCGGGCCCGCCTCCTAGCCTCCCAGAGCACAGCGGTGCCAGCGTGGTGCAGGGCCCAGGGGACACCAAGACCCTGAAGGGCAATGGAGAGGCAATTGTAGTCCCTAGACCCAGGCCCAGCAACCGCCATCTAAACCTGTAGCACAGGCATCAGTGCCCTGCCAGGACCAGCCATGTCCACCAGCACCTTTCCTGGCACTAGAGCCCTGCACGGATACCACAGTGGCCCGCTAGGCCCTCCTCTAATCCTAGGAGGCAGTGCTAACCCAACCAGACCAAAGCTGTCTGGTCTCAGTCTCAAGGCTGAAGCCCTCACAAAGCTACCGAAGAGGGGAGAACGGGTGAGCCACCTGGGCACCCTCTCTGCCTAAGCAGGGACAGTCAGGGTAACCCCACTGTCACCTCACCTCTGCTATGAGGCAGAACCCACCCCTGTCCTCGTGGCAGGGTTCATTCTGAAAGCCAAATCAGCATCTCACCCCCGCCCGAGAGCGTTCCCAGGACATAACGCTGCCCACGGCACTGCCCCCATCATCCCCTGGCAGCTCTCCCAAGAGTGCTGCACCCTGTGTTCCCCTGTGCGCACTGCAGGCTTCACTTTGCAAATAATATTCAGGTTTGTGTCAAGAAGTAAGTGGCTTCAAGTGGGCCTGCTGTGAGTATGTCTGAGGCACCCTGGAGAGGCAGGACCCCCCAACTGTGTGAGCACAGGGTGCCTTCAGAGAGTCCTCGGGCCTTGCTAAATTTTTACCAGGGATGGGATCAAACCCACAACCTCATGCTTGCCAGGCAGGTGCTTTTGCCACTGAGCTAAATCCCCAGCCCCAGTCCTGGTGAAATGGTTGTGTTCACCTCTGATGTCTCAGTTTATTCCAATCACAGCTTCGTTTTGAGTTTTAAATGTTTGGTTGACATAGTAACCGCACACACTTACGGGCTGGGGGCTGCCAGCTTGGCTGCTGGGGTGAGGCCAGGTGCTGGGAAGTCCGAGCACACAGTCCACCGTGTCAGCGGTGCTGCCCTTCCACACCACTGCCAGCCATTCTGCCCATCCAGCTGCTCCGCTCCTGGTTGAGCTGCCAAAATCTTTCTCAGGTCAAACTGCTGAACCAAGAGCTGGAGTCACTGAAGTTGGCCGGAGCCCAGGCTGCGGAGTGTCTGCAGAGGGCAGAGACAGCAAACAGCGAGTTAGAGCAGAAGCTGCAGGGCTGCACCTGGGAGCTCCGAGACCTGGAGGCTGTGAAAGATGCCCGGTGTGTGAGGCTTTCTCCTCGAGACCGTGTGGCTGTCAGACCGAGTCCAGCTGGTCTGCCCTGCTTGGCTTCTTCCAGACCGGCCTGTCGTGCTTATCCGCTCTTGCATATCTCTGTGTGCAGGATAAAGGACTTAGAGGATGCGCTTCACTCTGTGCAGCTGACCAGGAAGAGAGAAGAGGAGTCGTTTAACAGGAAGTGAGTGGCAGGGGCGCCGCCTCAGGAGCAGGGGTGGGGCTGAAGAGCTGCACACAGGGCCCCTGGGGCTGCGGACCCCAGCAGCAGGGGGCCTGCACTGGTGCTGTGCTCTGCGCTTCCTCTGCGAGGTTTAGACTTCCAGCGCTGTAAAATTGGAAACTTGTAAGGATTTGGGCACAGTGTCACATACCCATAATCCAGCTAACCCAGAGGCTGAGGCAAGAGGATCATAAATTTAAGGCCTGGTGTCCACCTGCTATGCCAAGGGGCTGGCAGAATCATTCTCTGGTCAGATTAGGAGTCTCGGATCCCACTGCTACACAGCTGCCACATGCTCCTGTCGCTCCCGCCCCGGCTCCTGTGGTAGCCACACTCAGGGAGACGAGGGTGCTGAAATGCTGGGCATCTTAGGGTGTGCCGGCAGCCAGCGGAGTGTGCCTAGGGTGCAGGCTGGAGCAGGCATCTGCATCGCCTTCTAAGTACAGTGCTGTGCTCAGAAGCCTCCTCCACCCCACACCGCAGACCCGCAGACTCAGCCTCACTGTAGGAAGAAGTATGTTCACCGGGTCCCGCTGTGAAGCAGGACCCCATTTGCACTGTGAGTCTCTCCTCTCCCAGGCATATTTGCAGCATTGAAGTATTGTGAAAACACTGAGTCACAGAACTACTTGGAAAGGTGAATTATGAGAAGCAGGCAAACCAGGGCAACTGCATGCTGGTAACTCGGTGGTTAGCGCACAGAACAGAGCTCGTGCCTTAGAGCTGCTGGGCACACGAGGCAAGGCAGGCAGCACCTGCACTTTTGGTCTTGTGGGCTGTTCAGGAATCCGGCACCGTGGTGGTGTCTGGGGAGGGATCCAGGCATCAGTCTGTACTTGCAAGGTCGGAGTAGAAAGAGACCCTCTGAGAAGTAGGGCAGGTGCTGCAGAGACAGCCGTTCCACCAGCAATGAGCGACCGTGGCAGCCGCAGCCCGAGGGGGGCTGTGAGTGCTTCCAAGGGTTCTGGGCCCTGGCTGAGCTGCCCTGGCGCCATCTCTGTGTTTCAGACATGAAGAGCTTGACCGTCTGGCCAGGGAGAGAGACGCCGTGCTGGTGGCAGTGAAGGGTGCCCATGCAGAGCAGCTGCGGGCGTCAGAGGCCAGGGTGCAGGAGCTGCAGGCCCACTGCGAGAGCCTCGAGGTGCAGCTGCGCAGGGCTGAGTGGGCTCAGGCTGATGCCGCCAAGGAGAAGGATACCGTCATCGACAGGTGAGCCTCTGGCACCAGCCTGCTCCTTCCGGAGCGTCAGGCGCCCTATTGGTCTGTGCCTGTGCTCCCGGCAGCCTCAGGCCACATCAGACCAGGGGAAACAGGCTGCGGGCAGGACTGACCTCTGGAGCAGTCCTGGGGAAACGGGCTGCGGGCAGGACTGACCTCTGGAGCAGTCCTGGGGAAACGGGCTGCGGGCAGGACTGACCTCTGGAGCAGTCCTGGGGAAACGGGCTGCGGGCAGGACTGACCTCTGGAGCAGTCCTGGGGAAACGGGCTGTGGGCAGGACTGACCTCTGGTCCTGTCAGTGGTCCTCTCTTTGCTCGTTTTTCAAGTTGCGTAGTTTGTATGTGTGTATCAGTGCATTTGCTACCTGTGGTAAGAGATACACAGTATGCAACTTGCCATTTTAACGTTTCCGGGTGCACAGTCTGGTAGCAGCAGCGTACGCGCAGAGCCGCGCTGCCTGCACCTCCGCCAGCTCCAGAGCTCTCATCTTCCTCGGCCGAGCCCCTGCCATGTTAAACAGCTTTCACCCCCTCTGACCCCCTGGCAGCCTGTCTGTCTCTATGAATGTGATGACTGAAACCATGTGTGAACTGAAACCTTTGTGATGAGCCTGTTTCACTGAGCGTAATATCCACAGGTTCATTTCCATTATAGCACCATCAGAGTTTCGTTCGTCAAATTTTTTTGTGTTAAAATACAAGTAACATAAAATTATTTGAACCATGTTGTAGTGTATAGTTCATGCTTATCAAGTCAGAATCTTCCTCCTTTTTAAGACGAAATAACATTCCCCTGTATGGAGTGGCCACATTTTGTTTTCCCTCTTCTCTGGTGCTCTTGTGAATAGTGCTGCTGTGAACATGGGTGTTGAGATGCCTCTTCAAGACCCTGCTTTGGTTCTTGTGTGACAGACTGGAAACAAATGGTTGGGTTGTATAGCTCTGTGCTTAACTTTTGGGGGAGCTGCCCTGTGGTTCTCACGGTAGCCACGCCACCTCAGGTTCCCACCAGCAGTGCACATGGCCCCGGTGTCTCTATGAATGCCGCCCCTTTGCGTGGGTCAACCAGGTCCTGGCCCCAGCATCTCCATGGGCCCAGCAGCCTCCAGAGAGAACTCGGCCCTCAGCAGGCTGTGTTCCCAGGACCACTGAGGCAGATGGGTCCTTGCTGACATTTCCGTGCTTAGCAGCATGCTTTTCCCTGTGGGAAATTCTTGCCTTTCCCTGCAGAAAATTCTTTGCCAAATTATATTTCTCTTTTGGGTAGGAGGTGCTCTTAGAACTGTGAAATTTCAGGAAGATCAAGGTCTATTCAGGATTGTGCCCTTTGTTAGTTTGAAGAGCACAGTTCCAGCAGCAGAGGCTGGAGCAGCCACAGCACCAGGCCAGGGCGTGTGTGGCCGCACCCTTGCGCTGTCTCAGGCAGGCCAGTCTGAGGCTAGGTCACTCCCACACAGGCCTTGGCCAGCCTGCCCACCTGGTCTCAACCTCCTAAGTATGTGCTCTGCTGAGCTCTCCCTCAGTTTCTGTCCTTGAGTGGTTTCTGCTTGTTAAGGATCCTTACCACACAGATAGTCATTATTTTGCCAGTAGAAAATGGATTTGTGGGTTCTGAACCATCTCTGAGGCTTCTCCTTACCTTGGGTTGAGTTAGTGGTAAGTGAAGACCCCCAGCTCTTGGTAGCTTTCCATGTGTGAGCAGTCTTGTGCTGTCTGAGTTTGGAACCCAGGACATACCTGTAGCGTTAAGGTGGATGGATATGAGTTCGGTGGTGACCATGTTCCCCACCAGTGCCTGTGTCTCCAGTGAGAGCACAGCGGCCCTGCCCAGCAACCTAAACTGGGCCATGCACCCAGACAGGCCAGTGGGGGTATGGGCTATCAGCATGGAAGGCACAGTGTCCCGTGTTCAAGTCCAGCCAACTTGCCCAGCTTTCTGAAAATGTCAGCACTGTGATCTGCCTCTCCTCAGCCCTCCTTTTCAGAAACACATCCAAAAGTGTTGGCAAGGTGTCTTTTTCACCCTGCACAAGCTGGGCTTGAGATGCGCCCCAGCTGGGTTCGCCTGGCCCCTCCGTCCCAGTGGTGGCCTCACCTACATTCACCCACCCCACTTGTCAGTGCCCATCAAGCAGCGGCGCATGGACGTGGGAGCCCCCAGAGGTCTGTGTGCGGTACAGGGTCTCTGCTGGCCAGCTCGGTGGCCCTGGAGGCCAAGGATGAGCAGGGCAGTGTCTGGCTATGGGCAGGTGACCTGTGCTTAGGTTAGGACCCTGCCTGCCCCAGTTAGTATCTCTGGGTGTTTTAGTGTTGCTTGGGAAATTTATTCAGTTTTTGCTTTTGGTTCCTGGAATTGAACCTGTACTTTCCAGGCGGGTGCTATGCTACTGAGCTACATCCCTGGCCCTATCTAGTTTTTGGTAATCTTTCTAGAGGTGTTAAGCTGTTTAACCACTTACCAGTCCAGTTATTTAAATATAGAATAAGCAAAAGCTGCTTTTTTTTTTTTTTTTTTTTTTGGTACCGGGGATCAAACTCACAACTTTGTGCTTGCCAGGTAGCGTTTATGCCACTCAGCAAAATTCCCAGCCTCCCTTTTTTATAATCTAACAGAAAATACAAAACAATAATCTTATTAAATGTATTTAATACAAATCAGGTGTGGCGGTGCACACCTATCATCCAGCACTCGGGAGGCTGAAGCAGCAGGACTGCTGCGAGTTTGAGACCAACCTGGGCTACAGAGTGAGTTCAAGGCCAGCCTGCATTACTTAGTGAGACCCTGTCTCCTCCCCCAGAAAAAAATTATTCAATACAAGAGTCGACCGGTTGGAATGGCACCTGCCCTAGTGATGCTTGGGGCAGACAGCATGCCAACAAGTGTGCTGCCAGAATGGCACTGGGGCAACGGTTAGGTGGTTCGTGGACACTGTGGCACCTCATTCTGCTTTCACATTGGACACAGTGTGATGCTGTGTGAGGCGTGTCCACAGGCTCTGTGGATGCTGGAGCTCCTGGCCCTGCACTTGGGCAGGTCTGTGGCCAGGAAAGGGCCCAGGGATTGCAGGACCAGGGGCCATTTCTTCCCAGGTGGGACCATTGAGCTCTGCCATGGGGCTCCTCTGGCCCAGTGAGCACACACTTGTTTGCTGGGGCACTGGGTACAGAGTGCCTAGGTGCTCAGTGGGGAACACCCATCTGATAGGGTTCTTTCTGCTCAGGCTCCAGGAGGAAGCAGCAGCTCTAAAAGCCAGCTGGGACGCCCAGGTCGCCCAAGTGTCCAAGGAGGCGGTCTCCAGAGACCTCCAGGCCCAGATGCTGCAGGAAGAGAAGGCGAAGCTTAAGGCTCAGCTGGTCAGAACCCAGCAGGACGTAGACAGGTATGGTCCCCATGGCAAGGCAGGGCAGGGCAGGGGTTCCCCGAGCACTTCCCAGGGGAGCGCACTGGGTCGGAGCACTCAGGCTCTTGTTCTGTCGGATTCTGTTTGAAACAGTAAATCAGAGACAAAAGGAAAGGGAAAGCAATGATGAGGGTGGTGGAAGCCGAGAGGCCTTGGGAGGAGGGGCCTCCTCTCCGCGAGAGCTGAGAGCCACGGCCAGGGTCACCTCCTGCTCCTCCATCAGCCTGGCTATGCCCTAGTTTCTGTCTTATGGTTTCATGAACATGTGCTTGACTATTTCCAGTAATATACTAAAGTCAGCATTATTGAGGAATAGTGTGAATCTAATAAAGCAAACCCCACTTCAACTGTATGTGATGGTTTTGTTTTAGTTCTCCTCGGGGTTGAACCCCTGGCCTCACACATGTTAGGCAAGTACTGCACCACTGAGCTCCAGCCCCAGCCTTTGATTGATTGATTGATTGATTGATTGATTGATTTTGAGACAGATTCTCTCTATGCAATTCAGGCTGGCCTTAACTCACTTTGTAGCCCAGGCTGGCCTCAAACTCCTGGTGATCCTCCTGCCTCAGCCTCCCAAGTGCTGGGATTATAGGTGTGAGCCATGGTGCCCAGCTCTTCCCCTGATTTTCTTAGTTGCTTTTCTGTTTTCAGTGTCATCAATACCTGCTCTTTATTCTTTCTTCTGTTTCCTTTGGCTTTAATTTGTTGTCCCTCTGATGGCTTCTAATAGAGAAGTTTGATGACTAATTCTTCTCTAAGCAGTTTGTACTGTAAGTCTCCTCTCAAGAACAGCTGTCCGCATCCCAGATTCTGATATTCAGTTAATGTTTTCTAATTCCGTTGTGATTTCCCCTTGGGCAGTGGACAGTTTAGAAAAGTGGAGTTATTTCCCATTATTTTGCATTTTCTAGACTATCATATTCTGGTTTTCAAGTTAACCCTGCTGTGGCTGGGATGCATCTTGGCACAGTGGGTTCCCTCCGTGCGCCTGTGTCTGTCTCAGGCTGGCCACATGGACTCAAAGAGGACATTCTGTCTTTGTGGGGCCCCGGGCTCTGAGACTGTCCCTTGGGCCACGTTGGCAGAGGGTGGAGGTCTTGTTGCCCGTGTCCTCGCGGTCCATCTTCTGGCTCGGTCACTCGCTGGAGGTGCAGCTGTGGCTCAGCTGTCTGTCAGCTATGGCGTTCTGTGTGGGTTGTGACGTCTCGTTGGGGCCACGGACTTTGCACACCATCCCGGCTCCTTGGTAGACTGGCCCTTGTACCATGGCAGTAGTCTTCCTCACCCTGTCACGGTGCTGTTAGGCACTGATGGCCTCTGAAGCCTCCCCTTGCCGTGGAACAGGGGCTGTGCCACCTCAGCTCCCACGGCCCTGCCGCCTCCTCCCAGGCTGCCTCTTGCCTTGTTCACATCTGCCTGCTCCTCAGAGGAGTCCGCCAGCTTGGTTCTAAGTGTGTGGCTTCCCTGCTGGTCTTCCTGCACACTGGCACTTCTGCTTTCATTCACAGCCTGTGTCTTCCCCAGTGTTTGGGGATCTGTGCGCATGGCAGCAGCTTCCCTCTGCCCTCAAGCTGTGCGTGCATCCTGCGTCAGTGTGGCTGTGTGGAGACCCAACGGAAGGGCTCCCCAGCGCACTGCATCCCATTGTGAACTCAGGAATCACCCACACGGGCTATCTGGATTTGTCCCCAGGTACAAACTGCAGCTATCCCAGGCCATCGAAAGGGAACGGAGCCTGGAACGTGACCGGGTGCAGCTGGGCTTGGACTGGCAACGGCGCTGTGATGACATCGAGAGAGACCAGATCCAGAGGTCAGAGGCCCTGATCCAGGGGCTGACTGAGGCCAGAGAGCAGGTGCGTGTGTCGCCCCGTGGTGCAGCACCTCCTTGGTCACAGAGGCATCAGGGTTCAGGGCCGAAGTGTGTGCAGTGCTGAAGCAGGACAGGTTTGGCACTTGCTAATTTATTCTGTACGTTCAAAAGCACTAAGCCTCACTGACCAGTTGACTTATGGCTGCAAAGTCACGGTAATAAAATTATGGCCCTGCAGTGTCCACCAATCCCTAGCAGGGGTTCAGTGTGTTAGCTGATATCCCACTAATGAGGTTCAGTGGTGCTGGTACGGTCCCTGTAAGAGTGGCCTGGGCACCAGGGCTGGGCAACATGGACGTCACTCCCACCACATCAGGGTTGGCCCAGCATCCCAAGCGCGCGCGCACCCTGGTTCTCAAGACACACCTCACCCCTGCCTGCTGCGCACCTCACAGGCAGAGGGGGGCTGGCTCTGTCCCTGGAGGGAGGCCAGCCCTGCCCCAACCCCAGGTGGGTGTTTCCCAGGTTGCAGCCAAGCTTCAGGAGACAGAGCAGGCGCTGAGGGAGCAGAATGTGGTGCTGAAGGCTGTAACCCTGGAGCGAGACAGGGCCGTGGAAGAGCTTCGGGCACATGGGCTTCTCCCCAGACAGGAGCCACAGGTGAGCACACCCATCCCCCGGCCTCCCTTGCTGGCTCTTCGAACCTCAGCTCAGCAGCTGCAATGGGTGCCCAAGTGCACGGAGGCTGGGAGGGCCTTCTCAGTCGTGTTCCTCTTGATGGCAGGTGACACACACACACAGGTGAGTCTGAGGCTCTGAAGTATTGAAACACATAAAGCCAGCATTCAGAATCTTTTTGTATCTTTAGCATTTGAAACCTGTAAAAACACCAGGGCCAATCTGACTCAGAGCTGGTACAATGCAGTGCTAGAGCGAGTGCTCGGCACGAGTGAGACCCTGGGCTCTGTCCCCAGCACTGGGGACAATCGCAAAATGACTCAGCCCAGTGGTGAATGCAGATTGCTGCTGTGGTCTTTGCCTCGGAATGTGGCTCACGCATGCTGTATCTGTCCCTGCAGTTCCTGGCGTTCAGCAGGGATGATAGTGGTCAGTAGCTGCACGCTCGGCTGGTGCCAGTCTCCCTCTGAGCCTGTAACCCGCTCTCAGTTTGTTTAGTACCTGAGGCTCAAGGACCTTGAGTAGCTTACTTGAGCTGTCACAGCTGTCAGGTGGCGTGAAGCTGGAAGAAGAAGGGACATCGTTCCAAGCCTGTGAATGGTTTGGTGGTTTTTTGCCCCGCTGATTCTTTTGAGATGTGCTCACAGTCAGTGACATGCACAGATCCCAGTGTCTACGGCAGAGTCTACCTCTGACAAGATGTAGAGTGTGTCTGTCACTCTTTCCAGTGGTCCCCAGCCACTCTAATTTCCCTCCCCACATTAATTGATTCTCTGCTGCTGCTGTCTTGTCATGGAGGAAGAAGCTGGCGACCCTAAGCAGCACTAAGAGTGTCAGCCCTTCCCACCACCTGCCTGAGGGGCACACAGAACCGGGAGTGGCTGAGCCTAGGCCTGTGGAGTCAGAGCACATGTGTGAGGACCCTGCCTCACCAGCTGAAGATTGTTGAGACCTGGGAGAGCCCCTCGGCCTGGAGCCACCGCCTCGTGGAGGTGTAGTGTGGAGAACCACCTGGAAATCACCTCCACTTCAGCTAACCCTGGCCCTATCTCTCTGTATTGATATGTACAGAGCTGGCTGAGCTTTTTGTTGTTGTTCTTTAATTGGCTCTAAGCAGTGTAAATAGGGCTGAAGGGCTGATGTGTAATCTTGGAAGCTAGGCAGCAGTGACTGTTGTCCCATTCCAGTGTCTCTCTAAACATGGTTGACCTGGGCTAGGTGGCAGAGCCCCTGCTCAGGGCTGTCAACTGGGTTTGAGCCTCAAAAAAAGAGGCTGTGACTTCCTAGGAAATGCAAGGCTAGACTCAAAAGCCAGAGCAAAAGTTTCAAAAAACACAAAACAAAACAAAGAAAAACAAAGAAAAAGAAAAAGAAAAAGATGAGGTTACATTGGAGTAGGACCAGCCCTAATCGAGAAACTGCTGACCTGAGGGGAGGAGAGGACACGGAGACGGCACACGATGGCAGATGCAGTCACATGCCGAGGGTGCCAGCAGAGACTGCAAGAGGCTGGAGCAGATCCTACTGCAAGCCTCTGGGCAGAGAGCAGTTTGC